>ML414635.1:0-40382 GCA_005239525.1 Nicotiana knightiana | reverse complement strand
CCCACCCCCACCCCCACCCCAAGTTTGGGGCATGACAAAAACTCAACCTTGGGCCCGCACCTCGGAATCTGGCCAACTTATAAATTCTAAACACCCATTCCGATACGAGCCAACCACACTATAATAATCCAATTCCGACATTCAAATCCTCAATTTATGGTTTAGGAAAGTTTTTACAAAAATCCTCAAATTCTACAACTTAAATGACTAATTAAATGATAAAAACAAAGATCGAATCTTGCATAATGAATAAATCTGAGTCAAAAACACTTACCCCGATCCAAACCTTGAATATCCCCTCCAAAATTACCCGAAATCGAAATCTCTTACACAAAAAATGGGAAATGAAACGAAACCCTTGGCGATTTCGGCATCTGCGGACTATTAGTTGCATCTGCTACTCCGCATCTGCGAACCATTAGTCCTGGGCTCCCACTTAAGCCCAGGACTTCAGCTACTGCAGCCAAAATAGCACACATGCGCTTGCATTTCTGCAAAAAAATGGCCGCACCTACGATCCCTTACCAAAGTTCAAAATCCGCATATATAGAGCATTGCACACTTATGCGATTGCCCATATGTGCACTCTTGTCTGCACCTCCAGACCCAACTCCCCAAGCCCATTCTCGCACCTGCTTCCATACAGCTGCTTCTGCAGCGCAGCACCTGCGACCCAATTAGTGCAGGTGTGAAAACACCAAACTTCAGCAGTTCATCAATTCCTTCTAGGTTTCATATCGATCCGAACTGAATCTGAAACACATCTGGGGCCCCTGGGACCTTGTTCGAACATACCATCAAGTCTCAAAGCACAACACGAACCTACTCGGGGCCTTAAATCACATCAAACAACATCAAATTCAAGAATATTTCCTCAATTAAAGCCTATTGAACCAATGAACATTCCACTCCTAAAAACTAATGCCGAATAATATAAAACCAACTCCGAATGAGTTCAAATTTTGCAAAGAAGTCCTAGTTGACACAAAAAACCTATACCATTTCCAGAATCACAATACAATCATGATATCAGTAACGTCAACCCTCGGTCAAACCTATCAACCTTCCAATCCTTCAACTTTCAAATTTTTGCCAAAAACCACTATATCAACCTAGGGACCTCCAAATTAACATCCAGACATACAACTAAGACTAGAATCACTATACGAATCCATTATAATCATCAAAACTCCATTCCGGAGTCGTATATACAAAATTCTAACTCCAGTCAACTCCTTCAACTTATACCTCCAATCTTGGGATTAAGTGTACCAATTCACTCTGAAACTCACCAAAAATCTAACCAACCATCTCGGCAAGTCCATAGCCACAAATGAACATAGAAGAGGCAACAAATAGGGTAATGGGGATAAAATACTCAAAACTATCGATCGGGTCGATACATTCTCCCTCTTTTAAAACAAACGATCGTCCTCGAATGAGTATAGAGACATACCTGAAGTGCTGAAAAAGTGAGGATAGAGTCTATGTATATCGTGATCGGTATCCCAAGTTGCCTACTCGACTTGTTGAACCCTCCATTGAACATTCAGTGAAGCAATGTTCTTTGACCTATACATACGGCTTCCTGTCCAAGATGGCCACCGGCTCCTCAACATAAGTCAAATCCTTGTCCAATTGGAGTTAGTTGTAATCTAATACATGTGATGGATCACCATAATACTTTCGAAGCATTGAAACATGGAACACTCGATGAACTGCAGATAGGCTGGGTGGCATTGAAAATCTGTAGGCCACCTCACCAACTCTCTCTAGGACCTCAAAAGGATCAATATACATAGGGCTTAACTTGCCCTTTTTCCCGAACCTCATCACACCCTTCATGGGTGAATCCCAGAGCAAAACCCTCTCTCCCACATAAATGACATCACGAGCCCTCTGATTAGCATAACCCTTCTATCTAGATTGTGTTGTACGAAGCTAATCTTGAATCGACTTGAATTTATCCAAGGTATCCCGAACCAAATAAGTGCCCAACAACCTAGCCTCACTCGGCTCAAACCAACTAATTGAAGAATGACACTGTCTCCCATATAGGGCATCATAAGGATCCATCTGAATTCTTGATTGGTAACTGTTGAGGCGAACTCTACAAGAGGTAAGCACTAACCCCAAGAACCCTCGAGATCCATAACACATGCATGTAACATATCCTCAACGATATGAATGGTGCACTCAAACTGACTGTTCGTCAGGAGGTTTAATTACGTACTCAACTCAACTCGCTTGCCTAACTCACACTGCACGACTCTCTAGAAATGTGATGTTAATGGTGTGCCTCGATTGGAGATAACGGACACTAGCACATCGTGGAGACGAACAATCTCACATATATAGATTTGAGCCAGCTGCTATGAAGAATAGGTAATCAACAGTGGAATGAAATGTTCTAACTTGGTCAGCCTATGCATAATAACCTCAACAACATCAAAGTTCATCAAAGTTTGTTGGAGCCCAACAACAAAGTCCATTGTCATATGCTCCCACTTCCATTGAGGAATCTCAAGTCTCTGAGCAAACCGCCTGGTCTTTGATGCTCGTACTACACATTCTGATAGTTCAAGCACCAAGCTATATACTCCACTATATCTTTCTTCATTCTCCTCCACCGATAGTGTTGCCTCAAATTGTGATACATGTTAGCGGCACCCGGATGAATGGAGTACCGCAAACTGTGGGCCTCCTCAAGGATAGACTCACACTACCCATCCATATTAGGTACACATATCCGTCCATGCATCTGCAATACCCTGTCATCCGATAGAAACCTTCTTGGCATCACCGCGTTGCACCATGCCTTTAAGGACAAGCAAAAAAGGGGTTGTCATCCTAACGCTCTCTAATGCGCTCATACAAATAAGATCAAGAAACCACACAAGCAAGAACCCGGCTAGGCTCCAAAATATCTAATCTCATAAACTGATTGGCCAAGGCCTGAACAACCATGGCTAGTGGCCTTTTATGTGCCGGTAAATATGCCAAACTGCCCATTCTATCTGCTTTCCTACTTAATGCATCGGCCAATACATTGGCCTTTCTAGGATACTATAGTATAGTGATATCATAGTCTTTAAGAAACTCTAACCATCTCCGCTTCCTCAAATTAAGGTCCTTCTACTTGAATAGATGTCGGAGACTCCAACGGTCGATATAGACCTCACATGGAACGCCGTACATTTTATGCAGAGGCTAATTCTTCTCATGAACCTTTAAATGCCGAGACGCTAGGAAATTACCCAACTATCTTGCATAAAGAAATACACCAAGTTGAATACGTGGCGCATCACAATATACTGTGTAAGACCCCGAACTATAGGCAACACCAACACTAGGGCTATAGTCAACGCAATCTTGAGCTTTCGAAAGATCGCCTCACTCTCCTCAGACCATGTGAAAGGAGCACCCTTCTAGCTCAATCTAGTTAAAGGTGAAACACTGGACAAGAAACCCTCAATATAAATGTGATAACACCCGGCCAAACCAAGGAAACTCCATATCTCAGTAGTTAAAGATGATATGGCCAACTTTGAGCTTCCTCGATCTTCTTCCCATCTACCTTAATCCCCTCACTAGATACCACATGACACAAAATGCCACTGAATCAAGCCAAAAATCACACTTGGAGAATTTTGCATATAACTTCTTCTCCTTCAAGGTCTAGAGCATGATCCTCAAATATTTCTTATGATCCTCCCAGCTTCGAGAATATACCAATATGCCGTCAATGAATACGATGAAGAAAGAATCAATATATGGCTGGAATACACTGTTCATCGGGTGCATAGATGATGTCGGGGTGTTGGCCAACTTAAATGACATCATTAGAAACTCATTGTCACCATACCGAGTCCTAAAAGCAATCTTCGGGATACCCAAATCTCGCATATTCAGTTGATGATACCCTAGCCTCAAATCAGCCTTTTGAAAACACTTTATCACCCTGAAGTTGGTCGAATAAATCATCAATGCACGGTAATGGGTACATGTTCTTCATTGTAACCTTGATCAGTTACCTATAATAAATACATATATGCGTAGTACCATCCATCTTCTTCACATAGAGAACCAGAGCACCCCAAGGTGAAACACTCGGTCAGATGAAACCCTTATCAAGCAATTCCTGAAGTTGTTCTTTTAACTCCTTCAACTCCACTGGTGCCATACAATATGGTGGAATAGAAATGGGCAGAGTGCCCGGCACCAAATCAATACAAAAATCGATATCCCTATTTGGCGGCATGTCCGGATGGTCTAATAGAAATACATCTGGAAAGTCTCTCACTACCAAAACTTACTCATCGGTAGGAGTTTCAGCACTAACATCCCTCACAATGGCTAGTTATGCCTCACACCGCTTCTCGACAGTTCTCCATGCTTAAGAAAGGACACAACCTTGCTAGTAATATAATCCAATGTACCCCTTCACTCCAACCGTGGAAAACCTTGCATGGTCAATGTTATGGTCTTGGAGTGACAGTCCAAAATAGCATGATAGGGCGACAACCACTCTATGCACAAGACCACATCAAAGTATACCATATTGAGTAGAAATAGATCAATTTTTGTTTCACAACCACCAAAGTGACTAAGCACGACTAGTAAATGTGTTCTACAAAAATGGAATCTCTCATAGGCGTGGACACATATACAGGAGCACTCAAATAATCACGAGATATATCCATATATGGAGAAAAGAAAGATGACACAAATGAGTAAGTGGAACCCGGATAAAATAAAACTGAGGAATCCATGTGACAGACCGGAACAATACCTGTGATGACAGCATCTGAAGTAGCAGCCTCAGTCCTACATGAAAAACCAAAAAAACTAGCTTGTCCTCCCCCTCAAAGGTGACCTCTACCTGCTTGGCCTCCACCCCAAGCTGGCGGTGCAGATGGGGAAGAAAGGGAGTAGAAACCATAGTCTGTGAACCCAATGGACCCTGTGGAAACTGTGGTTCCTGTGTAGCCTGTGGAGGTGCACATCTCCTGAGTCTGGGCTAGTCTCTAACCCTTTGTCTGGTATCACCACACTCGAAACAAGCTCTCGGTGGGCGAGAATACTGAAAGTGACTCTGTCTTGTTCACCAAAACTGACCGCTGGAGGCATCTCGTGTGGGAGGTGCACTAAAAAGTGCATAGTGGCAAACTAGAGATTTCGAAATAACTGGGGAATTTCTAGTAACTGCAAGTGCTTAATGAATTGGGCGGATCACATAACCTCTATTGTGACGGGCTCCATTTGGAGCGCGGGCACCACTATATCCTCCACAATCTTGAGGCCATATGGACTCCATATCCTCCCTATCCTGGACACACATATGCTCCAACCTATGAGCGATATCCAGCACTTGCTGAAACAGAGTATCTCTCTCCAACTCACGAGCCATGCTGAATCTAATACTAGGACTAAGCCCCTCGATGAATCTGCAGATCCGCTCTCTGACTATGGAAACCAAAGAAGGTGCATGGCGGGAGAAATCGCTGAATTGAGGGCATACTCTGACATTGACAGGGTCCCCTGACACAGCTTCTCAAATTCTGTGCGCTATGTATCCTGAAGTGTTTAGGGAACAAGTTTTGTCACAAACATCTCTAAAAGCTTAACCCAAGTGAGTGAGGCTTCATCAACTAGGATATCCTCCTAGTAAGCCTACCACCACCTATAGGCTACTCCTGATAGTAAAGGTAACTTTGCTCGTCTCCATAATACCCATGGTCCGGAGAATACGATGGCACTTGTCCGAAAAATGCTGCACATCTTAGTAACTGTGCCGTTGTAAGTAGGAGGATCATACTTCTTGAACCTCTCAAGTCTCAACTGCTCCTAATCAGATGCCTCTGCTGTAAGGCTCCGTAAAAGTTTTACCTAGAAACCCGGAACTTCGTGGTGCCGAGATTATATTTATGTGTTATAATAGTAGAGTGAGGCCGAAATTTTGGCCGATTTTGAGGTTAGCTACGGGCCACATACCTGATCTGTAGTGCACTCTACGATCGTAGAGTTGAATATGGAGGGTCCATTTTCTAATTTTATAACCCGACCTCAATTTGATTAAAAGCCCTTAAGGCTTATTTTGGAACAAAAATATGATAATTTTAGAGAGAAGGGGGAGTGTTATAGAGAAAGAGGATGAAGCCCCAAGTGTGATGTTTATCAATCCTTGTCCAAGCTTTGAAATCCAACAAGTAAAACTCACATGATCTTTACCCAAGAGGTAAGGTTCTAACCCTAGTCTTCAATTTCGAGTTTGGGGAAGAAGTTATGTAATTGGGAGTGTGATTCTTGGGTATGAGAGTGGTATTTATGCATGTATGTACCAATAAATATGGTGGGAAGGTAATTGAGCTAATATGAGTAAACTCTTGGTATTTAATTGGTTGTGGAGTGAAGTAAATCTTGTAGAAGAACCTCGTTGTCAAATTTGCACATCTAGTGTTTGAAAAAATGCTCAAATGAGATGTAACCATGAATATTTTCCTAATTTGTGTTCAATTTTGTTATGTCTCAAAATAGATTAGGATTGCTAGGATTTATGGAGCTTTGTAGTAATTTAAGGAAAGCTTCAAACAAGGTATGTTGGCTAAATTATTCTCTTAGAATTGAATTCCATGATACTCCCGTAAGTTTGAAGTATGGTTGGCCCAAGTTCCTAATTCCCATGCTTCGAGTTGTTCCTAATAAATTCGATTGTCCCGAGAAAGAAATGTGTCGAAGGTTGTATGTACTCAAAACGTGTTCCAATTACTCATAGCTCATCATGATCTCCTTCGGGAATGTGTTCAGGTATGGTCTATGTGTTAAAGCGTTATAACTTCAATTCATATTTCAAATGAAAGTCCATTCTTCTTGGCTTGAAAAGAATACTCAGTGCTCATATTGCTTAGATATGCTTAAGGCCTTGATTTTGAATGCTCATATTGCTGATTATTTATAAAGATGCTTGAAAGTGAAAGAAGTGAGTTGGAGATATGGAGTGTAGCCTCTGTGCCAAGAATGAAAGTTATACTTGTGGCTAATGGTTCCAATGAAATGAAATGATATGAAAAGGTTATAACCGAGCCTTGATTCAACTGTTCCAAATTGACTTCGAAAATAGGCTTACCTAAAATCTTATGTCTTCAAGTCATGCCTCAATGTGGCTGTTTTAACTAATGTTATGCTTTGTAAGTATGTCCAATGTGTTTTAAGCTTTTACATATTCATGAGTTGAAATTGTGCATTTCCCTTTTAGGGAAAATTATTTCAAGAATAAAAGGTGTGTCACTCGTTTATGATTGTAACTTGTGCCTCGGGTGATTGTGCCTCGGGTGATAATCATCTTGCTCCATTTCCTTGGAAAGGAAAGTATGGTGTTTAAAGTCTTCATTTCTAATGAACTTAAAGTTTTGATTCCGGAATATTATATATGTTGATATTTGTGATGATGATCCTTGAAAGTAAAGAAATAAAAGTAAGGAATATAAAGTCGGCCGTCGTGCCATGAATGAAGAGTCATATGTATGGCCAAGAGAGCCAAGGAGACAATGATGTTGTAAGTGGTTGAAAGTACCAATGAAGCTATATACGATGTGAAAGGTTATAAGGTAAATGTATTTGTATTTCTGTTTCCTTTGTATGCAAAAAGAAAGTATTTGGGAGTAGAGTTAGTCACCGAGGAAGGGTAGGTTAAAACAAACTAACCCCAAAACTACACGTGCCAGTGTAGGAGTGATTGAGGGGTAAATTCCCGTGTTGATGTGATGAAATTATTCCCCTTAATTGGGATGAGATTATTCCCCTTACTTGGGATGAGTTGAAAATGCGATATCTCTTATGAGATAGCTTAGTCGATCGGTCTGTGATCGGACTCCGTGCTAAAACTACGGTGGTATTGTGATTACACCTCCACCCGAACACATTGGGTGAGGCGGCAGGGCCACTTTGTGTAGAGATTGTGGTATTGCCATTGTATGACTCTAGTGAGACGTCATAGTCAATCAGTCTGTGATCAGACTCCGTGCTAAATTCACGGTGGTGTATAGGTACTAAGACCTCCCAATAAAAAATAATACTATATTCATATTTTGATTGCCATTTTCACAAGATTATCTTTGTATTTTGAAAAATATTATGTTTTCACTTGGCATTTGAATATAATTGATTGTTTCTTACTATTTTCATGGTTTTCTCATATATACTAACGTCCCATTTTCCGGGGGCACTGCATCTTCAATGGATGCAGGTGGTTCATCAACGGGCAGCTTTGGTTCTCATCAGCAGTTACTCCCCATTCAATAGGTTTTGGTGAGTCCCACTCTATTCCGGGTCTAATGTCACTTGATGATATACTTTGTGTTTTGAGGTATAGCCGGAGTATTGTTGCCTGCATTTCCATACTACTCTTCTGTTGTACATAGAGGCTCCGCAGAAATGTTGTGGGTGGTGTACGATATTGGGTAATAAACTAGAAGTGTTGATATTTGGAAAACATGTTTTTCCTCGTAATTATGAACTTGTAATATTTTGGAAATTATAAAATGAATCTCCTTGAGTAATGGAAAAGAATGCAGGGCACTCGACTCTTATCACGTATATTTCTGGCGGCTGATTCTTATATTGTTCATGGGGAAGGTTGGGTAGAAAGTATCTAGCAGGCTTGTTCAGCCGGGTTATCTCGGTTGAGCACCGGTCACGCTTCCCGAGGTCGGAGACAAAACCACCTGAACTACGGGACGTCTAGCCCTCCCGCTCCTCACAATGAAGCTTGTGAACATGCTCCAAGCGTCTAGTAATATCAACCACCTGGTCAAACCTGGCATACGTCTCGGCCTCCCGCGCCAAAATGTACCGTAGGCCATAGTTGATGCCATCAATGAAACTCCTGATCATCTTCCTCTAAGTATGAACTAACCATACTAGGGAACAAACATCTCTAAGAAGAGAATTTGGAACTCATGCCACGTAAGTTGTGCTGCGACAACTGGCCTGCTCAACACATAAGCCTTCCACCATCGATAGGTTGTCCCTGTTAGTTGAAATGTTGTAAATGCAACCCCACTGGTCTACAGGATACCCGTTGTGAGAAGAATCCACTGACAACTGTCTAGAAAATCCTGAGCATCCTCTTACTCTACTCTACTAAAATCTGGAGTCTTATGCCTCCCAAACTAGTCCAACCTCTTTCGCTCCTCATCACTCATAGGTGGACCAACCTCGGTAGGAGCACCAGCATTCGTCTAAACTGGTAGTGCCCTAGGTGAATGAAGTCCCTGAGCTAGCAACTCTGGAGTACGGGCAGCGGCAGTCTGTGCTGCTCCCCTAGCTTATGAGGTAGCTGGTGCAGCTGGCAATGAAACTGCTTGTGCTAATCTCGTACACACACTCAAAATCTTAGCCAAAGCCTCCTGAAGACTAGGTATCACAATTGGCACCGCCAGTGTCTGGTTGGTCCCACTGGCTCAACAGTATCCGGTACCAACTCTGCTATAGTGCGAGCCCCAACTCGGCCTCGGCCACTCGCGACCCTGACTGGTGGTACTGGTGCTTGATCAGTCGAGCATGTCCTTACCATCTGTGAGAGAGTATAATAATAGAAGTTCAGATTCAAAAATCAATAAGTCTGCATGACAAGAATGTAATAAATTTATGTTTCCTAATAGTTTGGTAGACTCTCAAAGATAAGAACAGACATCTCCGTACTGATCCGCAAGACTCTACTAAACTTTCTAATGACTCATGAGACCTAAGCAACCTAGTGCTCTGATACCATTTTGTCACGATCCAACTCCCACCGAAGCCGCGACGGCGCCTAACACTACTTGCTCAGCAAGCTAACAGTTACATAAAAACTATGAATTTGAAACTTCATGGTTTAATAATCTAAATAGAAAAAAATACATTAATTATCTGATGAAAACAGTATCGATACTGCTACAACTATCCCAACAATCTGATGTCAATGAGGACATGAGTACTGCTAAATATCAAAATACAAAGTCAAATTCTACATGTCAAATATGCATGTCAAGTAAATGACTTTACGATGATAACCTCAAGAACTTCCTCACTCAACTCACTTCATCACACACACACATAATCACCCAGCACTGTAAAGGTGCCTGGCATCAATGCCCCTTACCAAAGCACGTGTTGGTATGTCAGGCTTTAGACGGGCGGATCGTGCTCACGATCTAATCAAAGGCAATATGGGCTGCTACAGCATGCAGCCCAATCCAAATAATAATAAACCAATAAGGCCTCATGCAGCGTGCAACCTTATCCATATAATAATAATTCCAAGATGGCCCAAACTGTACCACATAAGGAATACAGCGACAACGTGTGATATAACATCGAATAATTAATAGAGACTCATATATGATATGCAAAGGAGAATCATGACTGAGTGTGTAACATACAATTAAATCAGATAGCTCAAAATGGCAAAAATAGCTTCATCAGGTTTCAGCCAAATAAGCACATAGCCTAAACATAATTTCTAATATGAATCATAGCTTAGATAATCAAACAAGAGAGGAACACACGTAAATAAAAAGATATGATAGCAAAACGAGTCTGGTAATAGTCTAAAAGTCAACTCGGATCATGATCACATCGGTGCACGCCCACACTTTGTCACCTAGAATATACGTCACCTCAATACATCTCATATACATGGTTCCCATGGATAATTACGCTTAAATCCTAGTTTATATATGATACTTACCTCAAAGCGCGTATATCAATAACCCAAAAAAGCAGTAGGAAACAATCCCTCACTATAAATGTAAGGTCTTTATTCAAAATTGGGTAGTCAGTACAAAAAGTCAACCTAGGCTCGCACTGCGGAACCTGACAAAATCCACAAATTCCGAATACACATTCCATTACAAGTCCAACCATACTCATTTCATCCTATACTATCCACAAATCGACCCTCAAATCACCAAATATTACTCTCCAATATCATAACCCGAAATCCCCAAAGTTTCCTTGAATTCACATAATAGATTTAAAATCAATGGGTAATCCATATCTAACAACAAAAGTGACTAATCTTCACTTACCTCAAAAATTATGGTGAAAGTGCTCCAAAAGTTCACCCTTATCCAAACTCAATAACTCCAAAAATGAGAAAAATACCAGACCCTTCGACATATGTAGTCTGCCCAGCAAAACTGCACATGCAGTCAATAATATCACACCTGCGATGCTGAATCTATGGCAAATCTATCGCAAATGCGGAAAATCATTAATCCTCGACTATCCTCTTCTGCGGATCACACTCCGCACATGTGAAAATGCACATGTGCTTCTTCGTCCGCTTCGACGGACCTCCCTGCCCAATATATAGTAAGCACATGCGCATTTGCTCTTGTGCTCCTTGGTTCGCATCTGCGGACTCACAGATAAGGATGTCCCTCGCACCTGGGCTCCCAGAAAGACTCCACCTTTCCTCGCACATATGCACATTTGGCTGCTTCTATGGCACCGCATCTGTTGTCGAGCCCTCCGTAGATGCAAAAACACCAGCACTTGTAAATCTTCAGCAACCTCTCTAAGTCTAACACTGGTCGAATCTCAGCGCGAAACAAACCTGAGGGATTTGGGACCCAGACCAAACGTACCAAAAAGTCCTAAAACACAATATGAACATACTCGAAGCTTCAAATCACATCAAACAACACCAAAAATCATGAATCCCACCCCAATTCATGCCTATGAAATAATGAACTTCCAACTTCTAAACCTCATGCCGAACCATATCAAATAATGTCCGAATGACCTCCAATTTTGCACACAAGTCATAAATAACACAACAAACCTACTCCAACTCCCATAACCAAAATCCAAACCCGATATTAACAAGGTCAGCTCTCGGTCAATCCTCCCAAACTTCCAAACCTTCAACTTTCCAACTTTCGCCAAAATGTATCAAATTGAACTACTGACCACCAAATAAATATTCATACATACGCCTAAGTCTTGAAATAACCATACAAAGTTATTGGAACCATCAAACTCCATTCCGGCGTCGTCTACACACAAGCCAAACTTCGATCGACTCTTTCAACTTTGGGACTAAGTGTTCCAATTCACTCTGAAACCATCCCGGAACCAATCCAACAACCCGGGAAATCACATAACCACGAATAAATTTGGAAGAGTCAATAAATAGGGAACAGAGCTACAATATACAAAACGACAGATCGGGTATTTAGTCACTTTTCCTCACTAATTTTGGAGCTCGGAAAGAGGAAAGTTTAGAGGAGCTTTTGATCACTACCTTGGGGGTAAGTGATTTCCAATAATATTTGGTATTATTTCAAGAATTTAAATTGATTATTAACACCCAATATATGAAATTTTGCAATGAAATTTTGGGTTTTGACTACACTTTAAGAGAGCAAATTTTTTAGATTTAATGGTCGTTTTGGACTCAGTTTTGGAATCTAATAACATATTTGGAGTCTCCAGGTTATGAGAAAATGAGAGTTAGTATTGGTTCCGAATTTCAGGCATGTTGCCTCGTGTTGTCTTTTCTTGACTTTTTGAGAATTCTTCAAAATCGAAACTTTATTAATCAGGATTGCTTCTTATGACATGGATTATGTTTGGTTAAATTCGAGCCAGTTGGAGGTGATTTCTCATGGAAACATGATTTAGGAGCTTTGTCCTAGCCCGGATGTGACGATCTGATATGTTGTTTTGAGTACTACCCTTAATTTCTGTGTTCCGAGACCTCTCATAGCTTCATTTTATGTTTATTAATTTGTGTTCATGGTTTGTGTCAATTTTCGGACAACTTTTATGTGAAATTTGAAAGAAAATGTTATTTTTGACCTAAAACAAGGCTAGATTTGACTGTTGTCAACGTTTTTGGTAAACGACCTCGAATCGGTATTTTGACTATTCTGATAGATTTGTCTGATCTTTGTGGGACTTGTAAGCACATTTAGTTGGGTTCACAGGTGATCAGAGTTCATTTCGGCATATTATGTGAAATATTATGAAGAATTAGTTTTTAAGTTGAAATCTTAAATATCGATTATCGATTCTTTTTATTTGACCTTATTTTGATGATTTGAGGTAGCGAGTGAATATGTATAATGTTATTAAACTTATGTGCATGTTAGGATTAGATCCTGAAGGGCTCGGATGAGTTTCAGATGTGTTAAGAGTGTTATGAACTGCTATTTGAAAGGAATTAGGTGCATCAGGTCAACAGGTGTCCCAATTGCGATGACCTACTTGCAAATGCGAGTCCCGCTTTTACGAATATGGACTCACAAATGTGACATCTGTGGAGGGGATGTGATCTTCGCAGATGCGATGTGGAAGTCATGAATGTGAGTTGGGGATTCATTTTTGCGATGGGGAGGTTGCAAATGCGATTGGAAGCTAGGCTCTATAGTCTTTACAATAGCAAAGGATGTCTCACTTCGAGTAAAGGGTCAATCACAAATGTGATCATTATGTTCCAAATGGGATATCTGAGGGGCTGGGAAGTTGTTCGATTTTTGTGAACATTGGATTGCTTTTGCGAACAAGAGTTCACAATTGTGATGTCAGCTGTTGGATAAAAGAGGGAAAAATTGGGACTTTAGCTCATTTTTTATACCATTTCTCAACCCTAAACGTGATTTTTGAAGAACTTTTCTTCCCAAATTCATTGGTAAAAAACTCTAACTCATTTTCCATCAGTTGCACACTATTTTTCATGAATTTTAAACATCAAATCTATGCATTTTATGGTAAAATTAGGGGTTTTGGGTAGAATATATGGATTTTATAAAATCCAGATTTAGACCTTAATTTAAGGTCGGATTTCGAAACAAATCACGTATTCGAGATCGTTGGTGAATGGATAATTAGGATTTGGTCCGAATCTCAGATTTCGACCAAGAGAGCCTTTTATTGACTTTTTCAAGAATGATCAAAATTAAACCTTTTTCATTCATGGGTAGTTTCTAAAGATTATTTTAGATTATTTGATAGATAATTTGCTAGATTCGGTTGGTTTGGAGGCTTGAGGCAAAGCCGTGATTTATTGTTGATTATATTGCGGAAAGAGGTAAGTGTCGTGGTTAACCTTGACTTGAGGGAAACAGGATTATATTAACCTATTTTCTACTTGGTTTTATGTGTGTGGATGGCATAAGTGAAAGGTGACAAGTGTACATACGTTGTCATGCGTTAAGCATGGGAGGTGGGCTTGTAACTATTCTTTTNTTCGATACAATTCAACAGAATCTAAGAAATGATCAAAATAGAAATGATTTTAGAATTAGATTCTATAAAAATTCAAGTTTCATTTTTGAATGAAGTTAGACGATACAGCTCTTATTAGTTTAATAGTTTACCCAAGAGTTACTCAATGAATCGGTTGATTGGAATTGCGGGATGGATAGATGTTACAGATGATGAATCAATTTCTTTTATATGTCTGTCACTTTATCTTTGTTAGTGCTGTCTGCCTATAATGATAGATGAATCAAAAACTTTTCATTCAACTTCTTCTTTCAATTGAAATTGAGATTTTTTCCTATCCTCCTATTTTGAAAAAATGGAAACTTAGGTAAGTGCTTTCTAAACATAAATATCATGTCTTATTTTACTTTGTACTACTATTCCTACCATGTCTTCATTGTTACTTGTCTTTATTTGTTAAATACATGTCTTCCTTGCTACATGCTCTCTTTTGCTACGTGTTCCATTTATTCATGCTTTTACTCGTTGTCAGTTTGTACTTGTTCTATGCCTTTAATTATTTACGTGCTTTGGTTCCTTTCTCTGATGTTGAGCGTGAAGTCGTAGTTGTTTTTAACTTGATTTATTGTTTGGGATCGGGTCGCATGCCGCAAAGGATGTTGGAATCGTTGTTTGGGATCGGGTTGCATGCGACAACGGATATTGGTATTATTGTTTGGGATCAGCCTGCAACAAATATGGATATGTTGATAAGGATCGGTCGATGCTGCAATGGTAATTGTATAAAGGTAGTTGTGGACCGAGTTGCGCGCCGCAACAGAGAAGCTATATCATGATTGTTCATGACAGTTGGTTTCGTATCCGTGTTGTGTTGGGAATTTTATCTCAGATGATATTTTGGGGCCCTTTGTTATGTATTTTCTTTCGGTTTTTATGTTAATTTTTTTTTCTCTATCATACTATTATTTAATTTTTACTCACACATGTTTATAGTGTGTGCCTTGTTATAGCCTCGTAACTACTTTGTCGAGGATAGACTTGGCACTTACATAGTACACGGATTCGGTTGTACCCATACTACACTTCTACACTTCTTGTGCAGATTTCGGTGTAGGTCCCAGCGGAGCTTAGTTGAGTCTTGCTCGGACTATACTTATTCGGAGACTTGATGTAGAGTTGTATGACGTTAGCAGATCTTGAATTCCCCCTCTTTTATTTTGTACTATTTATTTTTTATTTCCGATATTGGTTGTAGTACTTTTAGTAGCTCATGTACTTGTGACACCTGATTCCGGAATTAGACTAGACAACGTATTTGGAGTTGTCATGTCACTTCGCATATTTAAAATTGTAACTTCTTATTATTGTGCTTTTAAATTGTTGAAAATGAATATTATGTATCTAATATTGGCTTGTCTGGCAAGTGGACATTAGACGGCATCACGGCCTCGAGGTTGGGATTTTGGGTCGTGACACCGGATGAGGTAAGTTTCTTGCCTATCCTTGGTTGAGAAATTATTTCCTTATAATTAATATTGGTTGCTACATTTGAGAGTGATGTATATATGAGGTGACAAATGTGTATACAAGTGCCACAGGTATTCATACTCGGCTTAGATTCTAGACTACTTTAAACCTTGTTCGATTGTGTGTTCTACTTGCTTTATATTTTACTCAATTGATTAACTACGTGAGCACAATAAACCATGCTAGTGATAATGTTGAGGATACTAGTATCTTATTTTGAGCATGATGAACTATTCCTGAGATCAGTGTTACACTTGCTCTAGGCGTAGTCATACATATACTATGAACACATACATGTACTTTTTATTCTTATGTTATGCGATAAATTAACATATGACTACTTGAGTTTTCCTACCCATGTTAAAGACTTTGAAATGACTTTTGATTCTTATTTGAGCGTGATGATTATTTGGATGACGTATCATATGTTGGGTTCGTGGTCATACATACATATAGGCATATATTCTACCAAGGGATCATCCCATGTATACATGCATACATCCATGCATAGTTATTTCTCTGTTCATGTGCATTATATATGCTTAGCTATTACTCATATACGTACATCATTGCATATGGTTCTCAGATATGGATTGAAGTTATGGCACAAGGTTTTTGTTGTGCAGATATTGTAATATTATTATTAATTTGGCACGAGGTATTTGTTGCGCGATGATTGTGATTATTACTGATCTGATATGAGGACTTTGCGTGCAGTGACTGTGATGTGATATTATTTTGGTGTGAGGTCTTTGTCGTGCGATTGTGATGATATTGATATTATTGTAGTACAAGGTTTTTGTGGTGCAATATATGAGGTTTCGGTTGTGTAGCATGTGGATATGGATCCATTCCCCTAGGTTCGCATTCTTATGTTTCACTCTTGATAGCGTACATGTAGGTTATGAAAATCGATGAATTTCTTATTGACTATGATATGGGATTTGATGTGATAGATATTGAGAATAAAGGTGGAAGATTGTCCATTCAAGTGAATCCTTCATGCATAATCATTCATTTACATGTTTTATCCATGCATATAATCTATATATTCTTGATGATGAATTTTACATATGCATGAGATTTGTTAGTGAGTTGTTGGACACCTAAAGAGTGTTGGATTGAGCTAAAAAGAGAGTAATCATCATACATTGATATATTGGAATCATGTAAAGGTTTCATAAACAAGCCATTTTGAAATTGATTTGAAATTGGATCATTGTTGTATATATACACTCTACATATACGTAGGAGTATTTGAGTATACGCAACTTGGTGCATGTCTCTTTTGTATGCGGAGTTGGTAGAAGTTGAAAAGCATGTTTATTATCACTTCTTCAATTGTGCACCTTTATTTGTGATATCCACTATTCTATGATTGTTTCCATGGATATGTTTCTGCCCTATACATGTTACTACATTTCACTGGTTATATGAGTGAGTATCTTTTGACTTAAAAACATTATTACTACATCACTGATGGTTAGTCCAGATACTTGCTGAGTACATGGAGTTGATTGTGCTTATACTCTACTTATGCACTTTTCTTATTGATTTCGGAGCTGAGTTGATGTAGAGGACGAAGCTTAGCATTCAATACTTCAAGCCACAACTTGTTCATGGTAGTTTAGGACTTATATTTATGTTTATGTAAATTTCAAACGGATGATGTCTCTTTCTTCAAACAAGAGTTGTATTCTTGTTCTTAGTCGCTCATGACTTCTACTACTAGTCCTTGAGATAGTTTTATAGATACTTGCAGTCTTATTTACTTACTAATTATTTCTCTTTAGAGTTGTAACATAAATTATTTGTCCAACCTTGAGTGTTGGTTAGGTTCCACCACGACTTGGTGGGATTTTAGGTCTTAACACGTTGGTATCAAAGCTCTAGGTTCATAGGTTTTACGTGTCATGAGTAAGTGCTTGGTAGAGTCTTACAGATCGGTATGATGACTTCCATACTTGTCACGATCCAAAACTCCACCCAGTCGTGATGGCACCTGACCCAAATCACTAGGTAAGTCAAATAGAATAAGTTACTACTACAACGAGAAATCATCAATATGTTAATTAAATTGCAAAGGAATTGAATATCATAATACGAGTCATGAGCCACTATGATTTAGCTTCACAAAGCTGGTTAAAGGAATAAATACAACATCGGTTTAAAGGTTACATAAGAAAAGAGGTCCTAATTTACCATGAACATACGGTAGCTCGAATCTGGGATGCAACTACAACTTTAATGGCTGCCTTTGTCATCCTCATCAGCTCAACTCCAAGAATCTGCATGCAAGGTGCAGAAGTATAGTATGAGTACAACCGACCTCATGTACTTAGTAAGTATCTTGACTTTTAGGCCAAAAGATACTCACTTTGTAGAACTTGTGAAACTCATTATCATGTATAATTCATGAAAATATTCCAGAAAAACAATTACAGAATAAAGAATGTCAGCAGTAAAGGTGCTCAAACTAGGATAAGGTAATAAATAAACTCTACCAATTAGACATGTTCAACAAATACAAAATGCACCAACCCGCTCAAAAAGAGGTATGTACCACGTGATATCTGTGTCGAATACTCATACATGACTGTAAATCTGTGTCCAACATGATCATACTGTTTCAAATGCCAATTAACACATTTAAGAGAACCTTACAAGAATCAAAGATATCAATGTTCAATGGAAACTTTCTGAACCCGATAATCTTATATGCTACCAACGTAGGTGAATCAATATTGAAATCCATATCATCAAATAGTTACAGAGGCATAGATTAGCATGTTAGATGCAACACAACAAAACTTGTAAATATACATGACACACATAAATATGTCACATGCACATTCAAGAATGTCACTCTTGTACCACCACATAAATATAAACAATAAAATCACCCTAGGCCATCACATAACATCCCCACGTAGCCACCCTTATTTCGTCGCATGTGCCTATCACAATAGAAGCCAACTTTATTTCACCACATGCGCATATCACCACACTTATTTCTCCACGTGGACAACCTGAGAAAATTTCACCTTTGTTTCCCCCTATGCGAACAACAGTAAACACAATTTCACGGCAAATACCTCGTGTCGAAATTCCCAATCACAACCGCAAGCATAGTCTTCGTACCACAATATCATCAGAGTTGCACGGCAAAGTCTTCGTGCCACAATATCATAACAATCGCACAACAAAACTTTGTCTTGCAATATAATCACAATCAATCTGCTCAGCATGTCTAGAAGTGCTAAAATCACAAGATTTCAAGACAATAAGTTATCATCAAGAGGAATATCGTCATAACTCATCAATATGCACCCAAGGACATGTTAACAATTAAAATGCAGATAAGGCATGACTACGGTTAAATCAGTTATAGAAAAAAAGTTCAAATAGTCATACAAGAAATCACATATGTATAATCGAGTGCACACGTCCCCAATCAAAGCACATCACAAGAACAAATATGGATGTTTGTTCATAACCTACATGTATCTACCTCCGAGGAAAATCTATCAAGTCTCATGATTTGCACATCATGAACCAAGCACAGTAACAAAAGCCTCGACATTTCTCTAGCATGGTTTATTGTGATCACATATTCAATTAATAAAATAATACGTTGAATAAAGTATAACACAGAACCAAATAAAATATAGAGTGAGCTAGAATCTGACCCGAGCATGAACACCCATGTCACATGTATATATATGCTCATCACCTCATATATACATCACCCCCGCATGTAGAAAATAATAACAATTAATAGGAAAAATCCCCTCAACCAAAGCTATCCAAGACACATACTATTAAAATGCCTTACCGCGCAAATCAACATTTGGATATCTTGAATCTCAATTAATTGGGGAAAATCGCCTAAATCTGAGCTTCTAAACTCAAAATATGATAAAATGGACTCAAAATACGAAATAAGAGCTCAGCCTAGAGCACACACACCAGACTTATTGCAGAGGGTTAGATCGAGTAGGAGGAGGAGAACCTTGTTTTGGTCGTGCCAGTCGGACCTGCTCAAGTCCCAAAGGAGTTCATTTCCACCCAGTACTTTAGGACGCTTTAGTCGGCTAAGTCAGATTTATGGAGAGTGTGGGCCAGGCCGTTGCATTCCCAATGGAAAAATCCATCTCTCAGGCTGGGGGAAGAGCCAGACTCCCGCTACTCACACTCGAGAACTGATGGCTCATGGATGTCAAATGCTAGCAGTTGTGCCAGTTGAAGTAGTTCAGCCTATTATTGCTACATTTTTTGGTGAGGGGCTTGTGATGTCTTCTGAGGGCTGCATAGGTTGGAAAAGTTCACCAAGTTGTTCCCTATTCACTTTGGTGGTACACTTTATGAGGATCCCCGAGATTTATTGGGCCATTACCATGAGGTACTTCATATCATGGGTATAGTGGAGTCCAATGGATTCGACTCCGTAGTATTTCAGATGCATGGCTCTACCAATAGGTGGTGGTAGGAGTATGTTCGAGGCAGAAAAATAGGTGCACCCCACCTCACTTGGGATCAGTCTCACAGATAATCATGACGAATTTCATCCACTTTACTCAAAAAGAGGACTTTCGCAGCCAGTTCGAGCGCCTCTAGCAGGGTAGCATGAGCGTTACCCAGTATAAGACTAGATTCGTAGATTTATCCTGTCATGAAATTATGTTGATCCCTACTGAGAGAGAGAGAGAGAGAGAGAGAGAGAGGGTGCAGAGATTTATATATGGACCTACTTATGGTATCAAGCTACAGATGGCCAGAGAGACCGAGGATGATATTTCCTTCACCTGAGCTATGGAGATTGCTAGGCGGATCAAGAGGATTCATGGTCAGGGTAGCGAGGCAGTATCCGAGAATAGGCCTCATCATTTTGGTGGTATCTACGGTTCCTCATATAGAGACATGGGTTCATTTGGTAGAGGCTATCCTATCAGGGCAGTTCAGTCGGCGCTTTAGGTATCACACAGTTCTTTGGGCAGTCATGGTTCTTATGGGTCTTATCCTAAGCAGCTAGCCTATAGTGCAAATTTAGCTCCCATCAGTGCACCACCAATTCAGAGCTATCACAGTGGTTATCCAGACCATCAGGGTCAGTCCCAAATTCAGCAGCCACATCAATAGAAAGAGTGTTTTGGGTGTAAAGGTAAGATTGATATTAGGAGGGACAATACCGGACTTCACAGTAGTATGTCACTGCAGGTTACTCGTGCCATGATTCCAGCACCGATTGCTCCACCGCCTACTCATCTAGCTAGAGACAAGGGTCAGGCATCCCGAGGTGGTGGTTAGTCCATTAGAGGTGGAGGCTCGCCAGGGAGAGGTCGTCCGAGAGGTGGAGGTCAGATTGGTGGGGCTTAGTCCCATTTCTATGCATTTCCAGCTAGAGATAAGGACGGGTCACTTGATGTATTCATCACAGGTATTGTTACGATTTTGCATAGAGATGTATCAATTTTATTTAATCAGGGTTCCACTTATTCGTATGTGTCATCCTATTTTTATTCATATTTGGATTTGTCTCGTGATTCTTTGAGTGCTCTTGTTTATGTGTCTACACTCGTTGGGCATGCGATTGTGGTAGACCGTGTTTATTGCTCGTGTTTTGCCTTTATCGAGGGTTATGAGACTAGGGTAGACCTTCTATTACTCAATATCGTGGCATTTGACATAACTTTTGGAATGGATTGATTGACATCATATCACGCTTTATGGATTGTCACGCTAAGACAGTGACGTTGGCAATGCGGGATTGCCGAGGCTGAAGTTGAGAGGTTCATTAAGTCATGTTGCTAGTAGGGTTTTGTCTTTTCTAAAGGCACAACGAATGGTAGAGAACGGGTGCCTAGCATACTTATCTTTTGTGAGGGACGTTAGTGCTGATCCTCATACCGTTGAGTTAGTTCTGTAGTTAGAAAGTTCCTAGACATGTTCCTAGCAGACCTACCAGGCATACTTCCCTATAGGGATGTTGATGTTGGTATTAACGTAGTTCCAGGCACTGAACCCATATATATTCCATCATATCACATGGCAACATCAGAGTTGAAGGAGTTTCTTGATAATGGTTTCATCCAGCCTAGTGTTTCACCATGCGGTTCTCCGGTTTTGTTTGTGAAGAAGAAAGATGGTTCTATGCAGATTTGTATTGATTATAGATAGCTGAACAAGGTTACAGTGAAGAACAGGTACCCATTTTAAGGCATTGATAACTTATTTGACCAGATATAGGGTCTAGAGCGTTTTCAAAGATTGTTTGAAGTCAGTTTATCATCGGCTGAAGATTCGCAATCCTAATATTCTGAAAACTACCTTTAGGACTCGACATGGTAACTATGAGTTCCTTATTATGTCATTTGGGTTCATCAACGCCATTTCAGGCTTTAGGACCACTATTAGAAAAATCGAAATTTGAGATAAGAAGAGAGATAAAAGGAAGAGTAAAAGAGATGAAACAAATTGTAAACGACAAGGGTCTAAGGGGTATATTTGAATTGTGATTTATGAAATAATTTAGGTAACTAACTAAGAAGTTTCTAGGAATGAGGTCTAAGGCCTGTCTACCAAAAGAAATTAAAAAGGGCCGGGTGTGAGGGATAAACTATAAAAAAAAAACCTCTAAGAGCAGTGAAACTTTAGAAATATTTCAAGTTTTCACTTAAACAAAGGAAGAAAAGTTTGTGGTTGTATTTTGACTGGATACAAGATATTTAACTATCAATGTTCGGGCATCTTAAAAGTTGTTCGAAATCTAGAAGTTTGTTATTTATTAATGGACACTAGATGTTGAGCCCCATTTTTAACGCCTTGGCCAGTCATTTTGAGTGTTGTAGTTATATTCCCCCATTTATTTCTTATTCCATGTTATTTTATCTCTATGTGACTTGCCAGGGTAGTTGGTTTGGTTCCAGGGATATTTTGGAATGAGTTGGGACACTTAGTCCCAAGGTTGGAAGCCTAAGTTAAAAGAGTTGACTGTATGTTGACTATTGAGTAAATGGCTCCGTAATGGAGTTTTGATATAGCACCATATGGTGATTTTGGATTAAGGAGTGTGTCCGGATATTGATTTTCGAGGTCCATAGATGATTTTGGCTTGAATTGGCGAAAGGGGAAAAATATAATTTTGGAGAGTTGAGGAATTTGACCGAGAGTTGACTTTGTTGTTACTGGACTCAGATTTTGGTTTTAAAAGTTGGAATAGCTCCTTTGTGTCATTTATGACTTGTGTGCAAAATTTGAGGTCAATCGGAGTTGATTCGATAGGCTTCGGCATTGATTGTAGAAGTTGGAAATTCATTAGTTTCATTAAGCTTGAATCGATGTGCGATTCGTGGTTTTATTGTTGTTTGATATGATTTGACATTTCAAGTGAGATTGTATGATGTTATAGTACTTCTTGGTTTGTTTGATTGATGTACGGGGGGCCTCTGATATGATTCAGATCATGTTCGGCGTATTTTTGAACTTTGAAGAACTGTGGATTTCTGTTGTTGGTTTCCTTATACGCGATCGTGAGTGGGATATCGTGATCACGAAGAGGTTTTTGTCACTGATACAGGATAATTATGTGATTATTAGAAGAAGTTTGCAATCGCAGAGCTTTGGTAGTTAAAAAATCGCGAATGCGTAGGTTGAGTCATGTCTGCGAAGAAGAAAAGATAAGGCTGGGAGTCCACACGATTTGTTCCTTTGCGATCGTGTATATTGAGGAGACTCTAAATTGTGTCCGCGCATGGGATTCCGCATTCGTGGAGAGTTAATATGGCAGCCTATGAATTTGTTCTTCACAATCGCGAAGAAGAGCATCTGGGCAGACTTTTATATAACAAAAACGGAGGTTAGAGTTATATTTCTTAATTGGACTTTGGAAGCTCGAATTGAGGCGATTCTTGGAGATATTTTCAAGAAATTGATTGGGGTAAGTAATTTTAACTCTAATTTGGTTAATATACATAAATCTATCATTGTATTTATCATTTAATTGGTGTTTTGGTTTAGAAAACTTTGCTTAAGAACTTAGCTTTATCATAGAGAATTGATTCCTATAGCCCGTGTTGACTGCATCAAGTTATTTGTGGCTAGATTCGAGGCGTTCAGAGGCCAATTCGTGAGGAAAGGGGTTATTGGAGTAGAGTTGCACGATTTGATTTAAGTAAAACTTCTAAACTGGGTTCAAAGGGTGTGAATCGGTGAATTACGTATTATGTGGTTGATGTTGAGGTGACGTGCATGTTAGGTGACGGGCGTGTAGGCGTGCACTGTGGTAATTGTGACCCATTGGTTTTGTGGTACTGTGTAGTTATCAAAACCTTGTTGTTATTCATGTGATCCCTATGTGTTAGAGTAACTGAGTAGCAATCAACGTTTGAAATTATGTTAGGCTTTATGCTTATCCAGCTGAGACCCACTGGTGTGATTTCTACTGTTGAATTATTTGCTTAGATGGAAATCTTGTACCTAGTCACATCAATCATTTGCATGTCATATCTCAGTCTATGTTACTATTTATTGTTGTATCATATATCATTGTTTGCTTTAATCGGTATGTGATTTGTGAGCCCGAGAGACTGGACATATTGATGACTGAGTTGGGGCCTGAGAGCCGTGTTCTGAATGAGATTTGTGGATCGGGCTGCACGCCATAACTAACTTTTAGGCTTTATTATTATGGGATTGGGCTGCACGCCGCAACATGTTATATTGGCTTTATATTAGCGCTTGGGTAGGATCCGGCCCTCCGAGGTCTGACATACCAGCAATGAGCACAGGTACCGTACAGTGTGTAATGACTGAGTGTGATGGGCGAGAATTGAGACAGTCAGATTGTATAATATATGGTTTTAGTACATGAGGTTCTCATTGTGTTGCATCACACATGATGTGCGCATTGACATGTAGATATATAGATGTAATATCCCTCATATCAGTCATACTTGGCATATTTTCTCTTAATTGAGCTGAAAGGTTAAACCGGATAGCATGTCTACATCCCCGCACTATGTACCAACATGATTATGAGTTTCTCTAAGATATTATTGTCATATTTCTTGTCCTATCTGTATTATTAATATTGTATTTGTACTATATAGGTTGAGCTCGTCACTGCTTTCAGCCCAAGGTCAGTCTTGTTACTTATTGAATATATTGGGTCGGTTGTACTCATATTATACTCTGCACCTCGTGTGCAGATCCAGGTACTTCTGAGCATGGTGGTTGCTAGCTTTGGAGCTTTATCTAATGGAGACTATTAAGGTAGCTGCTTTGGCGAAGGAAAACTTGATTCTCCTTTTTTTTGTTATTGTAATGTTCTATCTTTATAGATAGTGTTTAACAATTAGATTATGTTGTCAGTTAGATTCTCATGTACTCAGTTACACCCCGATTTTGGGGGATATGGTAATGAATCGCGGTATTTTATTATCAATATTTATGACATTGTTACCCTTGAGTTTACTTTACTATGTTTCCAAATTTAAAGATGCGCGGTTTATTGTGAATGTCCGCTTGCTTAGTATTGGGATAGGAATTATCAAGACATGTGAGATTTGGGTCGTGACAAGATGGTATCACAACATAGGTTACATAGGTCTCACAAGTCACAAGCAGGTTTAGTAGAGTCTTGCGGATCAGTACGAAGACGTTTGTACTTATCTTCGAGATGTTCCCGAACCATTCGTAAAACTTCACTTGCTTTTATTCTTTTCATGAGAATTTGTTGATTCTGAAAACTAAACTTCTGCTGTTCTATTCTCTCACATATGGTGAGGACACATGCTACCAAACCGGGAGGACAACCACCATTACACTAGCTATGGCCACGAGAGGTCGGGGTCGTAGTAGAGGCTGAGGTGCAGCTCGTACAGTAGCTAGAATAGCCCCTACAGATCCACTAATTGCTCCAGTTGAGGAGAAGATTCCAAATGTAGTTGAGCCGGTGGGACCAGCTCGAGCACCAGTTGTTCTTATTGTGATCCCAAGCCTTTAGGAGGCTCTAGCCTAGATAGTGACTGTTTGCACTAGTCTTGCTCAGGCGGTTTCATTTTCAGCCGCGCCAGCCACATCTCAGGCTAGGGGAGGTGCTCATACTCCCGCTGCCCATACTCCATAGCAAGTGATGCAGGGACTTCAGACACCGGGGGTACTACTATCCCAGCCGGTTGTAGTTTCTCAGACCTAGGTGGGTCCCCTTATGAGTGATGGGGAGCAGAAGAGACTAGAGAGGTTTGAGAGGCTCAAGCCTCCATCATTCAGTGGGGCTGAGTTAGAGGATGCTCAAGACCTCTTGGACAGGTGGCAGCAGATTCTTTACACGGCAGGTATTGTGGAAACTAGTGGGGTCTCATTTATTACTTTTCAGCTAATGGTGGGAGCCTTCAGATGGTGGGATGCATATAAGCGGAGCAGGCCAGCCGATGCTGCAATACTTTCATGGTACGAGTTCTTCGTTCACTTCTTGGAGAAGTTTGTGCCACTGACCCGCAAGGAGAAGTTGCGTAGGCATTCTGAGCAACTATGCCAAGAGGGTATGTCCGTGAACCAGTACGAGATGAGATTTTCAGAGTTGGCTCGTCACACGACCTGGTTGGTTTCCACATAGAGGGACAGGATTATGAGGTTAATTAATGGCCTCAACTATGGGTTGTGCTTTGTTATGACTCAAGAGAATGTAGCAGGTGCTATGTTTGATGAGGTGGTTGATATTGCTCGGCGGCTAAAGCTGGTCCGTAGTCAGGAGCGTGAGAAGAGAAAGGCTAAGAGGCATCGTGGTTTGGGTGGTTTCAGAAAAACAGTAGTTTTTCTTCTAGAGGTCCGTCCCAACACAGCAGGGGTCATCCTTACAGGCCCGCTCAAATGGCTCATCATGTTCACCGTGGTGCATCTTCTAGCCATAGTTCATACAATGCTCGTCTGGTTTATCATGGTGCAACTGCTAACCATGGTTCATACAATGCACGTCCGAGTCAATCATCTCTTAGTGCCCTCCCATCTTAGAGTTAATCTCTTGCTCCATTAGTTCAGGGTTCATCTGTACCAGGTTCTTCTAGTAGTTATTTTGGTTCTTGGGGTCCGATTCATTCCCCACCACCATTGAAGGATCGGATTTGCTATGAGTGTGGGGAGTTTGAACATGTGAGGAGGTACTGTCCCTGTCTCTTAGGAGGTCCAGTTCACCTGAGAGGTCAGGCTATGACTTCTGCACCAGTTACTTCACCACCCGCTCAGCTAGCTCTGGTTGGGGCTTAGGCAGCTAGAGGTCGCCCTAGAGGGGGAGACGATCAGGTGGCGGTTAGTCTCGATTCTATGCTATTACTGCCAGGCCAGAGGCTATTGCATTAGACACAATAATGACATGTATTGTCTCAGTATGCCACAGGGATGCTTCTATATTATATGACTCTAGTTCCACTTATTCGTATATATCATCATATTTTGCTCGTTATTTGGGTATTCCTTTTAAGTCCTTATTTTCAACTTTTCATGTATCTAAGCTGGTGGCCAATACTATTTTTGTAATTGTATGTATCGGTTATGTGTGGTGACTATTGGGGGATTGGAGACTAGAGTTGATCTCTTATTGCTTAGTATGGTTGATTTTAACATGATTTTGAGTATGGATTGGTTGTCTCCATGTCAAGCTATTTTGGATTGTCATGCAAAGACTGTGACATTGGTGATGCAGGGATTGCCGAGGATCAAGTGGAGAGGTTGTCTAGATTGTGTTCCCAGCAGGGTGATTACTTATTTAAAGGCCCAACGGATGGTTGGGAAGGGGTGTCAGTCATATTTAGCCTATATGAGGGACGTTGGTGTTGAAAATCCTACTGTTGATTCTATTCCAATAGTGCGAGCCTTTCCGGATCTATTTCTTGCAGACTTGTCGGGCATACCACCCGATAGGGATATCGATTTTGGTATTGACTTAGTGCCAGGCACTCAACCCATTTCTATTCCTTCATATCGTATGGAACCAACATAGTAGAAGGAATTGAAAGAGCAGATTCAGGAGCTTCTTGATAAGGGATATAGTAGGCCTAGTGTGTTGCCTTGGGGTGCACTGATTTTGTTTGTGAAGAAGAGCGATGGTACTTTGTGGATGTGAATTGACTACAAGCAGTTGAACAAAGTTACAATGAAGAACAAGTATCCTTTGGCACGCATTGATGATTTATTTGACCCGCTTCATAGAGCTAGAGTGTTCTCTAAGATTGATTTGAGGTATGGATATCACCAGTTGAAGATTTGGGACTTGGAAATTCTTAAGATGGCATTCAGGACTCGCTATGGTAACCATGACTTCCTTGTGATGTATTTTGGGCTGACCAATGACCCAGCAGCATTCATGCATCTCATGAACAGTGTATTCCATCCATAACTTGATTCATTTGTCATAGTATTCATTGATGATATCCTGGTGTACTCACGCCTTCAGGAGGNAGTACACATTTTGTCGCAAGGCCAAGAAACGCAGATTATTACAGAGTTTATTTGGGCCAGACAGTTTATTTAAGAGACCATGCTAAAATCCCAAAATCTGAGGGTGCCTCACACCTTCTACCGGATTAACATAATTTCTTACCTGGTCTTCTTTATTTTGCGGACTATGAGAAGAGCCTTGGGATTTCAAATAAATCAGTGACTTAGAATACTGTAATTATTTATTCCAAGTGGAGACTCTTTAAAAATAAATAAAATAAATCCCTTTTCCAATAATATCACTTAAATTGAAAAAAACTCCTTTCTTTCACAATCCTTCGGAATAAAGAAAGGTGCGACAATTACTTATTGCTGTTGCACTTGTCACATCTCTTGTTGCCTATTTTTCTTTCTTACATGCTCTCATCCTTCGTTATCTTAATTGACATATCTCTCGTTATTTTTTCTCGTCATATATCTGCACAGGTTTGTACAGTGTTGTCTTGTCTTAGTATCGTCAGGGTTAGGATCGATATTTATATAGTTCATTGGGGTCAGCTGTACTCATACTACACTTGTGCAATTATCGTTCAGATTTCGGTGTTGGACCACGTGGAATGCAAATGGCTGACTAGCTTGCTTGGTTATAGAGACTCAAGGTAGTGTTGCACTCTCGTCCACAAGCCTTAATGTCGCCCATCTTTTAGACTTTCTACCATTTTGTGATGAGCCGATAGGTCATCTTATGATTTAAACCTAATTCTGTGATCCGAAACCTTTAAAAATCATATGTTTAGCCTTTCTCGATTTGTGTGCGCAGTTCAGGCATCTTTCCGGAAAGCATTTATGTTAAAAACTAATTAAAAAAAAGAAATTTTGCCTTAAAACTTCATTTGAGTTGACTTCGGTCAATATTTTTGGTAAATGTACTTGGATTCGTATTTTGGCGGTCACGGTGGATCTGTATCGTGATTTGGGACTAGGACGTATGCCCGAAAACCAAATCGAAAGTCCCTAGCCCGAGATATCGGACTATGTAAAAATTTGAAAGTTGAAAGCTTAATGAAATTGAAGTGTTTGACCAAAATTTGACTTTTTGGATAACAGGTCCGTATTTTGGTTCCAGAACCCGGCATAGGTCCAATACCATATTTATGACTTGTTTGTGAAATTTGATGAAAAATAGAGTTGATTTGACGTGATTCGGACGCCCGGTTGTGAAAATAGGAATTTCAAAGTTTTTTTGAAAATTTCATGTAATTTGGGCTTCAATTTGTAGGTCTAGGTGTTATTTTGGCGATATTATCGCGCGAGCAAGTTCATATGATGTTTTTAGACTTGTGTGCATGTTTGGTTTGGAGCCCCGAGGGCTCGGGTGAGTTTCGGATAGGATTTAAAGTGACTTGAACT
Source organism: Nicotiana knightiana (assembly GCA_005239525.1). Taxonomy (NCBI): domain Eukaryota; kingdom Viridiplantae; phylum Streptophyta; class Magnoliopsida; order Solanales; family Solanaceae; genus Nicotiana; species Nicotiana knightiana. The sequence continues at coordinate 10,799 of ML414635.1, read as the reverse complement.
TAGAAAAGATGTTGGTGTGCTTCAGCTCTTGTAGCACGTCTCTAATCTCGCAATTGTGAGATCAAGCTTCGCATTTGTGACTACTGTTGGGTTCTCATTTGCGAAGAGTAGCTGTGGAAGCCAATGTTCTCAATTGTGAACATTTTCTCGCAATTGCGATAGGAACTGGGGAGGGGTGCTTTTCGCATTTGCGATCTTGCCCATGTTCGCATTTGCAATTATGTCTCGCACTTGCGAACAATGTGAAAATGAGAAGGGGTTCTCATTTGCGATGCCTCCTTCGCATTTGCGACATCTGCAGCTGGTTAATGAGACTTAGACGGGATTTTCTCTCATTCTTTAAATTTTAAAATTCTAGAACCGTAGAGGTGATTCTTTCAAGATAATATCTTTCCCAAAACTTATGTAAGTGATCCTAACCCACATTCTTTCAGTTACCCATCACATTTCATGAATTTTTAACGTAAAATCTAGGATTTCCATGATGGAAATTGGGGGTTTGGGTAGAATTAAGGATTTTTAGAAAAGTGCGATTTAGACCTCAAAAATGAGGCCGGCAACTAATTGCATAATTGGGCTCGGGGGTAAATGGGTGATTGGATTTTGGTCCGAACCTCGAGTTTTGACCAATCGAGTCAATTTTTAACTTTTTGACTGAAAGTTTGGGAAATCAAAATTTATGTATTGTAATTGATTCCTTTAGCAATATTTGACGTTATTAATTGTGCCTAGATACGAACGGTTTGGAGGTGAATTTTAGAGGAAAAGCTGTAATTGAGCATTGAGTGGCATGTGGAGCGAGGTAAGTGTTATGTCTAACTTAGACTTGAGGGATTAGGAACCCTTGACTTAGTTGTTATATGAAAATCATGTGAGTGACGTATATGTGAGGTGACGAGTACTTATACGCTGCCAACTTATCTGTTTTGCCTGTTTCTTTCGCGTTCTTCTCATATTGTCTTTTTCCCTGCCTTAACTGTTACATGCTTTACTCCCATGCTTAATTGCTACTTGTTAGACATTGTTTCCCTTTGTTGAAGGTATTAGTTTTCTCTAGCTTCATTGTCTCCTATTATTTGTTTAAGCTGGTTTATTGGTGCTTTTATGGTATATCCTGGATTGGTCTCGCTGAGTAGTATTACTTGGGTGAAGTTTCATAGTGTACAAGCTTCCCATTTGCTTTGGTTTGAAGTTTAAGTATTGTGAAGGGTTTGTGATTTGAATTGTGAAATTTCTATACTTACTGAGTAGTTGATATTGATATGGTGGGATCGGATTGCGCGCTGCAATACGTGGAATAAGGGTGATATATTGAGGAGGGATAAGGGTGAATTGATATTGTACGATGGGATCGGGTTACACGCTGCAATAGGTGTAATAAGGGTGGATGGTGGCGGAATAAGGGTGAACTGTGATTGTGATTATTGTGATATGGTGGGATTGGGTTGCACGCCTCAACACTTTTATTTATATTTTGTTGTTCAGGTTATTAAGAGGAAATAAGGGGGGGATATGATATGTATGGTGGGATCGGGTTGCGCGCCGCAACAACCTATATGTTTATACTTTTTCCTTAACTGTGTTAACTGTACGGTAGTCTTAAATTGCACTTGAGGATTGGTAGTAGCTGGACAATGATGAAATACTTTGAGAACTTCATTTACTTCTTGTAAGTTACTGCTTTATTTTATATGTCTTCCTTTCTGCTTTTATTATATACTGTATGTAGATTATATTGTGAGTGTCCCGTCGTAGCCTCTTCACCCCTTTGTCGAGGTTAGGCTCGGAACTTACCAGTACATGGGTCGGTTGTACTGATGCTGCACTCTGCACTCTTATGTAGATTTTAGAGCTGGTTCGAGCTGATCGAGAGGTTTGCTGTAGGATTTATCGGCTAGGAGACCCAAGGTAGACATGTCGCGTCTGCAGGCCCTGGCGTCTCCTCCTATACCCCATACTTTATTATTTTCTTTATTTCGCAAACACTTGTATTTTCTTTCGGACAAATACTTGTAGTAAAATCTTAGAATGTTCGTGAATTTTGACTTTGGATTCTGGGTAGTAATAGTATATAATCAAAGATGTTATATATATTTTCGTTTTCACTTCGACTTGTTATAACTTGCTTATTGTTAATCACTGAAATGTAAAAGGATTGACAATTAACTCTCTAATGTTGGCTTGCCTAGCAAGTGTAACGTTAGGCTCCATCACGGTCCCGACGGTGGAGATTCTAGGTCGTGACAAGTTGGTATCAGAGCGCTAGGTTGCCTAGGTCTCACAATGCACGAACGAGCTTAGTAGAGTCTTGGGGATTGGTATGGAGACGTTTGTACTTATTTCCCAGAGGCTATAAAGTCTAGGAACAAATTTCACTTGTATTATTCTCTGTCGTGCGATTTTGATTTCTCAATACTGATTGAACTCTTTTACTCTTATTCTCTCGCAGATGGCGAGAACACGTACCACTTCTTCCGTTGAGCAGCAGCCAGAGCCTCCAGTGGCAGCTCCTACGAGGGGAAGAGGTTGAGGCTAAGGCCGTACCAGCGGTAGAGGCAGGGGCAGGGCTCAACCCAGAGCCCGAGCAGTATCCCCAGCAGTGGAGCCTCAAGTAGAGTTCGACGAGGAGGTTCCAACTCAGATTGTTCTCTCCAGGCTAGCTCAGGTCCCGGAGGGGTTCATTTCCACCCAGTTCTTCTGGATGCTTTGGTCCGTTTGGTGGGCCTTATGGAGAGTGTGGCCCAGACTGACGCATTTCCTTGGCACTAGCCATCTCTCGGGCTGGAGGAGGAGCCCAGACTCCTGCTACTCACACTCTGGAGTAGATGGATCCCTAGTATCAGACTCCAGCAGCTCATCCAGTCAGAGTAGTTCAGTCGGTTGTTATGACATAGACCGATGATGGGGCAGCTATGTCTTCTGAGACCTTGTGGAGATTGGACAAGTTTACCAATCTCTTCCCAGTCCATTGCAATGGTGCTACTTTAGAGGATTCCCAAGAGTATCTTGACAGCTTTCATGAGGTTCTTCGGAACATAGGTATATTGGAGACCAATGGGGTCGACTTTGCTGAATTTCAGATGACTGGTTCCGCCAAAAAATGGTGGAGAGATTATTTGTTGACCAGACCAGCTAGGTCTCCTGATCTTACTTGGGACCAGTTCTCTCAGCTCTTCCTAGAGTAGTTTCTTCCTATTACCTTGAGAGAGGAGCACCGCCGTCAGTTTTAGCGACTTCAGTAGGGCAATATGACTGTTACTCAATATGAGACCCACTTTGTGGATTTTTCCCGTCGTGATCTTTTTCTGCTTCCCACCGAGAGAGGGTGAGGAGGTTCATTGACGGACTTGCTCAGCCTATCAGATTGCAGATGGCTAAGGAGGCTGGGACTGAGATTTCTTTTCAGGCGGTTGTCAATGTCGCTAGGTGAGTTGAGATGGTTCTAACACAAGGAGGTCAATGGTCTCACAAAAGACTTATTCATTCATGTGGGTTCAGCGGCGCCTCATCTGGAGGCAGGGTTACTTTTGGTAGAGGCCATCCTCGCAGACTTTTCCATTCAGCGCTTCAGGCATCCCATAATGCTTCAAGGAGTCGTGGTCCTTATGTGCCTCCTTCTAGACAGCCAACCTACAGTGTACCACTAGCTCCTATCAGTGCACCAACTATTCAGAGCTATTACCGTGGTCAGCCGACTCGTTTGGGTCAGTCTCAATTTCCACAACCACATTATCGGGATGGATGTTTCAAGTGTGGCAGTTATGAGCATATCAGAAGGACATGCCCGAGACTATTGGTTGTTCCGCCAAAGCATCAAGGTTCTCGTGCCATAGTTCTGGCACCAGCTACCGCACCGCCTACTCAGCCAGCCAGAGGCAGGGGTCAGGCAGCTAGAGGCAGGGGTCAGGCAGTTAGAGGTAGGGACCAAACTGTTAGAGGTGGAGGTCAGACCGTTAGAGGTGGAGGCCCGCCAGCTAGAAGCCGTCCTAGGGATATGGTTTAGAGTGGTGGGGCCCAGCCCTAATGTTATGCTTTACCAGCCAGGCCTAAGGCTGAGTCATCCGATGTTGTTATTACAGGTACTATTTCAGTTTGTAGTAGAGATGCTTCAATTCTATTTGATCCGGAGTCTACTTACTCATATGTGTCATCTTATTTTGCTTCATCTTTGGTTGTGCCTCGTGATTCTTTGAGTGCCCCTGTATATGTTTCCACAGCTGTGGGGGATGCTATTGTTGTAGATCGTGTGTATCATTTGTGTGTGGTCACTATTGGGGGTCTTGAGACTAGTGTAGATCTTCTACTCCTCGATATGGTTGATTTTGATGTTATATTGGTATGGATTGGCTGTCACCTTACCATTAGACTGTCACACCAAGACGATGACCTTAGCCTTGACGGGGTTGCCTCGATTAGAGTGGATAGGGACTCCTGGCCATTCTACCAGTAGGGTTATCTCTTATATGAAGGCTCGGTGTGTGGTCGAGAAGGGGTGTTTGGCTTATGTTTGTGATTCTAGTGCAGAGGTTCCTTCCATAGATTCCGTGCCAGTTGTTCGTGAGTTTCCAAAGGTATTTCCTGCAAACCTCCCGGGGATGTCACCCGACAGGGATATTGATTTCTGTATTAATTTGGCTCCGGGCACTCAGCCCATTTCCATTCCACCATACCGTGGCCCCGCCAGATTTGAAAGAATTAAAGGAACAGTTGCAGGATTTGATTTATAAAGGCTTCATTAGACCTAGTGTCTCGCCTTGGGGGTACACCGGTGTTGTTTGTGAAGAAGAAAGATGGGTCTACGAGGATGTGTATAGATTATCGGCAGTTGGACAAAGTCACCATCAAGAACAAGTATCTGTTACCGAGGATTGATGACTTATTTGATCAGCTTCAGGGTGACAAGGTATTTTTGAAGATTGATTTGAGATCGGGCTATCATCAGTTGAGAATTAGGGCATCCGATGTTCCTAGGACACATTTTCGGACTCGGTACGAGCATTATGAGTTTCTAGTGATGTATTTTGGGTTGACAAATACCCCAACAACATTTATGGATTTGATGAACCGGGTGTTCAAGACTTTTTTGGAATCCTTTTTTATTGTGTTTATTGATGACATCTTGATCTACTCTCGCGGTCGAGAGGAGCATGAGCAGAACCTTAGGATTGTGCTTCAGACTTTGAGAGACAGCCAGTTGTATGCTAAATTTTTGAAGTGCGACTTTTGGTTGGATTCAGTATCTTTCTTGGGCCATGTCATATCAGTAGAGGGAATTCAGATAGATCCTAAGAAGATTGAGGCAGTCCAGAACTGGGCTAGACCCACTTCATCCACGGAGATCAAAAGTTTCTTGGGGTTGTCGGGCTATTACCGTCGATTTGTGGAGGGGTTCTAATCTAAAGTAGCCCCGTTGACCAGGTTGACCCAGAAGGGTGCCCCATTCAGATGGTTAGACGAGTGTAAGGTGATCTTTCAGAAGCTCAAGACAACTTTGACTACAACGTCGGTGTTGGTGTTGCCCTCAGGTTTAGGATCTTACACAATATATTATGATGCTTCCTGTATTGTGCTCGGTGCAGTATTGATGCTAAAGGGCAGGGTGATTGCATATGCGTTTCGGCAGTTGAAGGTTCATGAGAAGAATTACCCTATCCATGATTTAGAGTTGGCAGCCATTGTTCATGCGTTGAAGATTTGAAGGCACTATATTTATGGCGTGTTGTGTGAGGTTTTCACAGATCATCGCATCCTTCAGTATTTTTTCAATCAAAAGGATTTAAATTTGACGCAGATGAGGTAGTTGTAGCTATTGAAAGACTGATATCACCAGCTTGTACCATCCCGGGAAGGCCAATGTGGTGGCCGACGCATTGAGTAGGAAGATAGCTAGTATGGGCAGCATTGCGTTCATTCCAGTCGGTGAGAGGCCGCTAGCATCAGATGTTCAGACTTTGCCCAACCAATTTGTGATGTTGGATATTTCAGAGACCAGCCGTGTTCTAGCTTGCACAGTCGCTCGGTCTTCCTTGTTTGAGCGTATCAGAGATCGGCAGTATGACGACCCTCATTTGTTGGTCCTTAGAGACACAGTGCGGCACGGTGGTGCCAAGCAGGTTACTGTTGGAGATGACGGAGTCTTGAGGATGTAGGGTCGTGTTTTTGTGCCTAATGTAAATGGACTTCGTGAGTTGATTCTTGAGGAGGCCCACAGTTCCAGGTATTCTATTCGTGCTGGCACCGCCAAGATATATCAAGACTTGCAGCAGAATTTTGGTGCAGGAGGATAAAGAAGGATATAGTTACTTATGTAGCTCAGTGCCTGAATTGTCAGCAAGTGAAGTATGAGCATCAGAGACCCGGTGGTTTGCTTCAGTAGATAGAGATTCCTGATTGGAAGTGGGAGCGTATCACTATGGATTTCGTTGTTTGACTTCCATGAACTCAGAGGAAGTTCGATGTCGTTTGGGTCATTGTGGACAGGATGACTAAGTCAGCGCACTTCATTCCTGTGGCAGTTACCTATTCTTCAAAGCGGTTTGTAGAGATTTGCATTCGTGAGATCGTCTGTCTTCACGGTGTGCCCGTGTCTATCATTTCTGATCGAGGTACGTAGTTCACCTCGCACTTCTAGAGGGCAGTACAGCGTGAGTTGGGTATGCGGGTTGAGTTGAGCACAACATTTCATTCTCAGACGAACGGACAGTCCAAGTGTACCATTCAGATCTTGGAGGATATGCTCCGCGCATGTGTCATAGTCTTCGGAGGATCGTGGGATCAGTTCTTTCCCCTTGTAGAGTTCACCTACAACAACAGCTACCAGTCGAGCATTCAGATGGCTCCCTATGAGGCATTATATGGTAGACGGTGCCGGTCACCAGTTGGGTGGTTCGAGCCGGGGGAGGCTCAGTTGTTGGGTACTGATCTAGTACAGGATGCCTTCGATAAGGTCAAGATTATTCAGGATCAACTTCGCATATCTCAATCCAGGCAGAAGAGTTATGCCGACTGTAGAGTTCGTGATGTTTCATTCATGGTCGGGGAGAGAGTGTTGCTTCGGTTATCACCCATGAAGGGTGTCATGAGGTTTGGAAAGAAGGGCAAGCTGAGCCCTAGATATATCGGACCTTTTGAGATTCTCGAGAGAGAGGAAGAGGTGGCTTACAGGCTTGCATTGCCTTCGAGGTTATCAGCAGTTCATCCGGTATTCCATGTGACCATGATCCGGAAGTATCACGATGATCCGTCCCACGTGTTAGATTTCAGCTCTGTCCAGTTGGACAAGGATTTGACTTATGAGGAGGAGCCATTGGCTATTCTAGCACGACAAGTTCGTCAGTTGATATCGAAGAGTTATCCTTCAGTCTGAGTGTAGTGGAGAGGTTAGCCCGTCGAGGAAGCTACGTGGGAGTTCGAGTCGGACATGCAGAGTAGATATCCCCACCTATTCACCAGTTCACGTACTTTTCTATGTCCGTTCGAGGACGAACGGTTGTTTTAGATGTGGAGAATGTGATGAACCGATAGGCCATCTTATTATTTAAACCTAATTTCGTGATCCGAAACTTTTAAAAGTCATGTTTTAGCCTTTCTTGATTTAAGTGCGCAACCCAGGCGTGTTTCCGAAAGCTTTTATGTTAAAACCTGATAAAAATAAGAAATTTTACCTAAAAACTACATTTGAGTTGACTTTGGTCAACATTTTTGGTAAACAGACCCAGATACATGTTTTGTCGGTCCCGCTGGGTCTGTATCATCATTTAGACTTGGGCGTATGCCCGGAATCGAAATCAGAAGTCCCTAGCCCGAGATATCGGACTATGTCGAAATTTGAAAGTTGAAAGCTTAATGAAATTGAAGTGTTTGATCAAAGTTTTACTTTTTGTATAACGGGTCTGTATTTTGGTTCCGGAACCTGGCATAGGTCCAATACCATATTTATGACTTCTGTGAAATTTGATGAAAAACGGAGTTGATTTGACGTGATTTGGACGTCACGTTATGAAAATAGAAATTTCCAAGTTTCCTAGTTCTAGGTGTTATTTTGGGAATTTGATCGCGCGATCAAGTTCGTATGATGTTTTTAGACTTGTGTGCATGTTTGGCTTAGAGCCCGAGGGCTCGGGTGAGTTTCGTATAGGCTACAGAGTAATTTGAACTTAGAAAAATTTGTTGGTGTGATTCAGCTTTTGTAGTAAGCCTCTAATCTCACAATTGCGAGATCAAGCTTCGTATTTGCGACCACTGTTGGGTACGCATTTGCGACCTACTCATCACATTTTCGAAGAGTAGCTATGGAGGCCAATGTTCGCAATTGCAAATATTTTCTCGCAATTGCGATAGGAATTGGGAGGGGTGCTTTTCGCATTTGCGATCACATGGTCGCATTTGCCATCTTGCCCATGTTCGCATTTGCAAACTATGTCTCGCATTTTCGAACAAAGAAAAAATGAGAAGGGATTCGCATTGCGATGCCTCCTTCGTATTTGCGACATCTGCAGCAGGGTTAATGAGACTTAGACGGGATTTTCTCCCATTCTTTAAATTTTCAAATTCTAGAACCCTAGAGGCGATTCTTCCAAGACCATTTCTTCCCCAATATTTTGGTAAGTGGTCCTAACCCACTTCTTTCAATTACCCATCACATTTCATGAATTTTCAACATAATATCTAGGATTTCCATGGTAAAAATTGGGGGCTTAGGTAGAATTAGAGATTTTGAGAAATTAGGATTTAGACCTCAAATTGAGGTTGGATTTCAAAACTAATTGCATAATCAGGCTCGAGGGGTGAATAGGTGAATGTATTTTGGTCCGAATCTCGAGTTTTGACCAAGCAGGCCCAGGGTCGATTTTTCACTTTTTGACGGAAAGTTTGGGAAATCAAAAGTTATGTATTTTGATTGATTCCATTAGAAATATTTGATGTTATTGAGTTAATTGTAGCTAGATACGAGTGGTTTCGAGGTGGATTCTAGAGGAAAAGTCGTAACTGAGCATTAAATGGCATGTGGAGCGAGGTAAGTATTGTGTCTAACTTTGACTTGAGGGATTAAGAACCCTTGACTTATTTTCTATATGAAATTCATGTGAGTGTCATATATGTGAGATGACGAGTACTTGTGCTCCACCAATTTATCTGTTTTGCCTGTTACTTTCCTGTTCTTCTCATATTGTCTTTTTCTCTGCCTTAATTGTTACATGTTTTACTTGTATTCACATGCCTAATTGCTACTTGTTAGACATCGTTTGCCTTTGTTGAAGGTATTAGTTATTCCGTAGCTTCATTGTCTCCTATTATTTGTTTAAGCTGGTTTATCGATGCATTTATGGTATATCCTGGATTTGTCTTGCTGATAGTATTACTTGTGTGAAGTTTCATAGTTTACAAGCTTCCCACTTGCTTTGGTTTGAAGTTTAGTATTGTGAAGGGTTTGTGATATGAATTATGAAATTTCTGTACTTACTGAGTAATTGATATTGATATGGTGGGATCGGGTTGCGCGCCGCAACAGGTGAAATAAGGGTGATATATTGAGGAGGGATAATGGTGAATTGATATTGTACAGTGGGATCAGATTGCACGCCGTAACAGGTGTAATAAGGGTTGATTGTGGTGGAATAAGGGTGAACTGTGATTGTGATTATTGTGATATGGTGGGATCGGGTTGCACGCCGCAACACTTTTATTTATATTATGTTGTTTATGTTACTAAGAGGAAATAAGGGAGGGATATGATATGTATGGTGGGATCGGGTCGTCCGCCGCAACAACCTATATGTTTATACTTTTCCCTGACTGTGTTAACTATACGGTAGTCTTAAATTACACTTAAGGATTGGTAGTAGCTGGACACTGATGAAATACTTTGAGAACTGTATTTACTTCTTGTATCTTACTGCTTTATTTTATTCTGTCTTTCTTTCTGCTCATATTATATACTGTAGGCAGATTATATTGTGAGTGTCCCGCCGTAGCCTCGTCACTCCCTCGTCGAGGTTAGGCTCGGCACTTACCAGTACATGGGGTCAGTTGTAATGATATTGCACTATGCACTCCTGTGCATATTTTGGAGCCGGTTCGAGCTGATCGAGAGGCTGGTTGTAGGATTTATCGGCTAGGAGACCTAAGGTAGACATGTCGGCGTACGCAGGCACTGATGTCCCCTTCTATACCACATACTTTACTGTTTTTTTTTATTTTGCAAACAGTTGTATTTTCTTTCGGACAAATACTTGTAGTAAAACTTAGAATGTTCGTGAATTGTGACTCCGAATTCTAGGGTAGTAATAGTATATAATCAAAGTTATTATATATATTTTCGCATTCACTTCGACTTGTTATAGCTTGCTTATTGTTAATCACTGAAATGTAAAAAGATTTGCTAATAAGTATCTAACGTTGGGTTTCCTAGCAAGTGTAATGTTAGGCACTATCACGGACTCGACGGTGGGAATTCCGGATCGTGACAGATTTATTCGTATCAAACTGTGTATTATTTATTTCAGACATTGTATTTAGTAATTTTGTAGAATCTCTTGTACTCATTGACTCAATTCTAAGAGGTGTTTGACGGTAGTTGATATTAGTCGTCTTATATATTACTGAGTTTTATCCTTTATTTATTATTTCATGTTGTTTTGTGCCCAATATCTATTCCCTTATTTTTGTTAAATGTTGACTTGCCTATAAATCAGTATTAAGCATCATCATGGCCCATTAGTTAGGAATTTGTGTCAGTTACATATATGGAGTTCAGGGGGTCAATAGGAACAAACCTTGGTTAAGGTGTCCAAGTAGAA
>ML414631.1:34166-139955 GCA_005239525.1 Nicotiana knightiana | reverse complement strand
CCACACATAAGATTGAGTTAGTGCACATAACTCGCTCTCGGGAATATTTTGATAATTTTTCTCAGGGTGGTTTCCTTCATAATATGCATAACGAGGATCAAAAGTAGATTACTAACATCTAAACTCTCAGAATTCCACGATGCCATTTTTTTTTTTAATTAACAAATACAACTAAAATAAAGAAAATAAAAATAAAATACTAAAAAAATTCAAACTTGAATCCTAGTAATATGTACACCTACAGCTACACTTGATAATACCGTTAACTCCCCGACAACGGCGCCAAAATTTGATCACGCTCAACTATGTCTTATAAAAGACTAAGCGGGCGTTGCAAATATAATCCGGGGTATTATGCCCAGAGTCGATCCCACAGGGAGTTAACGTATCAAGCAAGCTGTCAGAATACTAAACTTTCACTTGGTGTTGTTTAAACTACTACAACTGAATAAAAATATTAAAACTAAAGATTAACTACAATAAGGTGTAAACAATTGTAATAAAGGTCTAAGGTTATGATTTCCCCCGTCGGTGAGCTTACTTCTCGGATAGTTCATATAACTTGATTAGTTGTCTCTATCAATCATGAACGCTCTATCTACCATAAATCTCTCTCAAGTAATTATGATAATTTACTAGACGCACTCTCTCAAGTTACGCTAGCTAGATTGCATTACAGTTCACTTTAGATTGCACCCGAGGTATCGTTATCTCTAATCCAACCTCTAAACCCTCGGTTATGACTTTCGTCTATACTCTGGGAGTGGTGTTGTTCAAACAATTACCTAAATATGCACTCTCTCTCAAGTAGATACATAATAAATAGGCACAGCTAATTGAGGGCCCTTCAATCAACTACAACAAGAACGTAGTTGAACAAATAGAGATTAATCAACCAATCAAAACTATATTAATCAACCAATCAAACCTTCAAAACTCGGATTTGACCGGACCAGGATTTATGGCCCAAACGCCCGGATAAAGCCTGGCCAGGCCTGGCATTAGGGCTCTAAAGCGCCCCAAACGCCTGGTCCTACCAGGCTTTATAGCCCAAACGCCCAGCTATATCCTGGTATGACCAGGCTTTACAGCTAAAACGCCCGGCTATAGCCCGATTCACTCCTTTTCGACTCTTGAGTGTATTTTTGATGTTTATGCATCCATTTAACTCGGCTTCCATCTCCAATTCACCTACACATGAAATAGACTCTATTATGCACATACGACATTTATTTTTATCATTAGCGCACATAAAATGTAAGGCACATAATACTTTAAACCATGAATTCTAGCCACGCATCAACACCCAATACTTAGTCTCTTGCTCGTCCTCGAGCAATGGGACAATCTACTACCCTTCAACACGTACCAAGTTCATTATCAAGGAGTATTTTACTTTTCAATCACACACCTACCCCTTAACTATGATCGATACCAGCAATCAAGTATGAACATACAAAATTTGACATTCTTCCCCTTCTTTAAACATGCCCAAGTATAACAATTTAATCAACCATACCAACAACCTAATTTCAACCACNGAATTCATATGCATCCCGTGGTCGTGCCATAAGCTTGCCCGTAGTGTAGATCTCCACTAATTCAAGTTAGCCAAATCTAGGATCAATTAGGACTTTTAAGGTTGTAATGTAGGCTAAGTTACAAGTAGGATATATTTAGGAATAATGACTTATCCTCCTAAGCAATTTAATACACTACCTTCACAAATCAACACATATTCTTCTCAACCAATTCCCTTGCCACAATTCATATTCAACATAGCCCTTTTCAATTAAGCACTTCTATATTTTCACTAGCACAAACTAATAAAAATTTGGAGGTGTGTATCTTCTTGTACATACTTTTACTATCATTTATTTTCTTTCTTTCCTACACACACTCCATACATGAAGATTCAATGGCTAGTGACTTTTGAATACAATTTTTTTAGTGCACTAACAGGTCTTTCCATGGCTCCACTTAAAAGTTAATCCCCAATATCTCACCTTACTTCTTTTAGCGACTAAGTGCCTTAGGAGGAAAAGGTGCAAAAGTCTCAATTTAAGAACAAAATAGGGGTACGTCTTGTAATATGGGTACCAAAGAAAAAGTCAAAAGGCTCAAAGGGCTAGCAATGGTAATTTTTTAATTCTTATGTGACAAGCACATTCATGATCAAGCAAGAAAATGCCTACGTCATCTCCTAGACTAGCATAACCTACAATTTCGCTTCGATTAACACACGGTCAAGTTCTAGACTACACAGGATAACATAGAAAATCACCAAAACTCACTCACACATTGCACATGACTCAATCACAATGGTTTTATTCAACTCTCAAGTCAAGCAATCACACAAAATTGAGAGAATTAAGCAATATTACACTATGTAGCATACAAGTCAAACAACTGAGCTAAGGCGTCACAAAATAGGCTATTTATTCTTACTCAGGCATCATGTCAAACCAAATATAACGGGAAGCAGAATTTATGTCATAACCTGATATGCCGGCACCAAACATGTCAATGGGTATCTCTAAGTTACTCAGTTTCTTCCTAACTACTCTAAAAAAATAATTTTAAAGTACCCGGTTCAAGTTACACCCTTGTAAAAGAACCGATGCCCAAATAAAAACCAAGAGATACTACCTAACAATCCAAAAAAAAATAAAAAATCTTTTTGGTGTTTTTAAACCGGACTTTATCCCTCAAGAAAATTGTCCAACAGATCCATCGTTGGGAAAAGTCCGAGATTTTTCTAAAAAGCAATAATTTTATACAATTACACCTCAGAAAGTAGTTTCTCCACCCCACACTTATGTTATGCATAGTCCTCGATGCATGATCACAAAGAAAAACATTAAAACAAGGCTGAGAAATACTCCCTAAGACCCCNCTCTGCAAAATAAAAACAACACAAAACTGACACTAAAAAATAATGAAAAGATATACAGGCTGGGTTGCCTCCCAACAAGCGCCTTATTTAACGTCGCGGCACGACGAAGACTCTCGCCTCACTAATCAGCGAGCACGACCTTGGTCTTCTCACGATTTATGGTACCACCCCAATAGTGTTTGACTCTATGTCCATTCACTAAAAAATTTCTTTCACCGTGTATAGCTCGCAGCTCAAGTGCACCATATGAGGTGACTCTCACTATCTCAAACGGGCCTGACCATCTCGATTTCAGCTTTCCAGGAAACAGTCTAAGCCTAGAATTGAATAATAATACCTATTGGCCTGGCTCAAAATGACGCGGCTTTATATGTTTGTCATGCCATCTCTTGGTCTTTTCTTTGTAAATTTTGGCATTTTCGTATGAGTGCGACCTGAACTCATCCAATTCATCCAACTGCGACAATCTTATCTCACCCGCGGCTTCAAGGTTCATGTTTAGCTTCTTGATGGCCCAATATGCCTTATGTTCAAGCTCTACGGGCAAGTGACATGCGTTCCCATAGACCAGCTTGTATGGTGATGCCCCAATTGGTGTTTTGTACACTGTTCTGTATGCCCATAAGGCATCATCTAATTTAGCAGCCCAATCTTTCCTGTTCATACTCACCATTTTGTCTAATATTTGCTTAATTTTTCTGTTGGATACCTCTGCTTGTCCACTTGTTTGAGGGTGATATGTTGTTGCAACTCGATGACGGACCCCATATTTAGCTAAAAGGTTATTCAACAACCGATTGCAAAAGTGGGTTCCTTCATCACTAATCAAGGCACGTGGAGTACCAAATCTGGAGAATATGTTCTTCTTCACAAACGCAGCGACAACCATGTCATCATTCGTCGGCAATGCAATTGCTCCACCCATTTTGACACGTAGTCAAATGCAAACAAAATGTATTTATTTCCCCTGGATGATGGGAATGGACCCATAAATTCTATCCCCCATACATCAAAAATCTCTACCTCGAAGATATTATTCAAAGGCATCTCGTGCTTCCTTGTTATCGTTCCTATTCTCTAGCACTGGTCACACTTTTTAACAAATGTGTGGGCATCTTTGAATAGCGTTGGCCAGAACAAACCAGATTGTAGCACTTTCGCCGCTGTTCTATCGCCACCATGATGGCCCCCATATTGTGGTGTATGACAATTATACAACACAAGTTCCACTTCTTTATCAGGAATACATTTCCTCATTAACTGATAACCACATTCGTTGTGCAGGTAAGGCTCATCTTAGTAGTAAAACTTCATATCGCGTAAGAACCTCTTTCTTGCTTCAGATTCTATTTTCGGAGGAAGTACCCCACTCACCAGATAATTCACATAATCAGCATACCACGGAGGAGGGTCTTGTGTTATAGAAAAAAGTTGCTCATCAGGAAAAACTTCTTTGATATCTCCACCCTCCTCAACATGGTCATGATTTTCCAGCCTTGACAGATGGTCAGCTACTTGGTTATCAGTGCCCTTTCGGTCTCTTATCTCCACATCAAATTCCTGCAACAATAAAACCCAACGCATCAATCTAGCTTTAGATTCTTTCTTTGTAAATAAATACCTGATTGTTGCGTGATCTGTGTGGACTATAACTTTTGTTCCCACCAAGTATGCCCGGAATTTTTCAAAGGCCCACACCACAGCTAACAGCTCCTTCTCAGTGGTGGTGTAATTCTGCTGTGCATCATCAAGGGTCTTACTTGCATAGTAGATGGAATAAAATGGCTTGTCTTTCTTTTGGCCTAGCACTGCCCCAATTGCATGGTCACTTGCATCGCACATTAGTTCAAATGGTACTGACCAATCAGGTGCAACAATTATGGGGGCAGCTACCAATTTCTTTTTGAGCTCCTCAAATGCCTTCAGGCAGGGTGCATCAAAATTGAACTTGACATCTTTTTCCAGCAACCTGCACAAAGGAGTAGCAATTTTAGAAAAATCTTTAATAAAGCGCCTATAAAATNTGCCTCCACTTTTGCCTTATCAACTTCGAT
Organism: Nicotiana knightiana; assembly: GCA_005239525.1. Lineage (NCBI taxonomy): Eukaryota > Viridiplantae > Streptophyta > Magnoliopsida > Solanales > Solanaceae > Nicotiana > Nicotiana knightiana. Next base: position 135,005 of record ML414631.1, on the reverse strand, counting down.
GCCACTTTTAGATACTCTATGACCCAAAACGATGCCTTCCTGCACCATAAAGTGACACTTCTCCCAATTTAACACCAGATTCGTTTCTTCACAACGGGCCAACACCATGCTCAGATTTTTCAAACAATCATCATAAGATCACCCAAAGACTAAGAAGTCATCCATGAACACCTCTACAAATTTTTCCACTATGTCAGTGAAAATAGCCATCATGCATCTCTGGAAGGTGGCTGGTGCATTGCAAAGACCAAATGGCATTCTCTTGAAGGCGAAAGTTATATAAGGGCAAGTGAACGTGGTCTTCTCCTGATCCTCTGGGCATATGACAATTTGATTGTAACCTGAATACCCATCCAGAAACCAATAATATTCATGCCCTGCTAATCTGTCCAGCATTTGATCAATGAATGGGAGTGGATAATGATCCTTGCGAGTTGCTTTGTTGAGCCTTCGATAATCAATGCGAACTCTCCAACCCGTAATAGTGCGGGTAGGAATTAGCTCGTTCTTATCATTCTCAATCACGGTCATCCCTTTCTTTTTTGGTACACATTGAACCGGGCTTACCCAGTTGCTGTCAGAAATAGGAAAAATGATACCTGCATCCAGCAGTTTTATGACTTCTTTCTTCACTACTTCTTTCATGATGGGATTCAGCCTCCTTTGCTGCTCAACACTCGGGCGATGTCCATCTTCCAAAAAGATTTTATGCATGCAGAATGATGGGCTGATTCCTTTAATATCTGCAATTGCCCACCCAATCGCCTTTTTGTGCTCACGAAGTACCCTCAGCAATTTCTGTTCTTGTGTATTGGTCAGGCTGGATGAGATGATCACGGGCAATGTCTCAGAGTTCCCCAAATAAGCATAGCGTAAATGTGCTGGAAGAGGTTTGAGTTCCAGCTTTGGAGCCTCTTCAATAGATGGCTTAGGAGGGGTTAGAGTAACAGGCTTGTTCAACTCTTCAAATTTTCCTAGCCCATGGAGGTAACTGCAGGATACTTCAAGAATTTTCTCAATGTCTCCCTTTGTTTCGTCCCCACAGTCTTCTTTATCCCCAACCAACACTCGCTCAAGAGGGTCAACAGGACTCACGTAGTGAACCATTGACTCCGATTTTTTTTCCACTACAGTAATCATGAATAGCTCTTCATAGTGGACATGTAACTTGAGTGCCTTAAAAACATTAAACACCTCCACTTGATCACCAACTCGCATCGTCATTTTCCCTTCACACACATCAATGATAGCTCGACCCGTATCTATGAAGGGACGTCTCAAAATAAATGGGACTTCCTGATCAGGCTCATAGTCCAAGATAATGAAATCTACTAGGAATATGAAAGAGCCCACCTGAACCAGCACATCTTAAATTACTCCCTCAGGATGAGTAAGGGAGCGATCAGGCAATTGTAAAATCACTGTTGTTGGGCATGGTTCACCCAACCCCAACTGCTTGAACACAGATAGAGGCATCAAATTAATACTTTCCCCAAGATCACACAAAGCTCTCTCAACTGCATGCTTACCAATTGAGATTTGGATAGTGAAACTACCCGGATCTTTTAATTTCCGAGGTAGCTTACTTTGAATTCTTGAGCTAACTTCCTCAGTGAGTGCCACGGTTTCGAACTCAGTCAGCCTTCATTTATTGGCCACAATGTCCTTGATGTATTTAGCATATTTGGGCACCTCCTGCAGAATATCTACTAGTGGAATATTGATTTGTACCTGCTTCAAGAGGTCAAGAAACTTGTTGTATGCTGCATTATCTTTCACCTTTTGCAACCTTTGAGGGAATAGAGGGGGTGGCCTCGCAACAAATGGTGGGGGTTGATCAGCCACCGCCTCCTTTTCTGGCTTATCTGATTCTTTCAGGTTGTCTGATGTTGATTCAATAGTGGCTGGTTTCTCATTACAAGTTACCTGCTTTCTTTTTTTGGACTGGACTTCTTCCTATTGCTTCCCATTCCTCAATGATACATCATTAAAAAATGCTTTGGGATTAGCTTTAGTGTCACTTGGAAGAGCCCCCGTTGGTCGGGTATTTTGAGAACTGGCGAATTGCCCCACTTGACGTTCTAAATTTCTCATCGCTACAGTCTGGGTTTGGTGATCAGCCATTATTTTCTGATTGAAATCAGGTTGGTCGTTCATCATTCTCTTCATAATATCCTCAAGGCTTGCTGATGGTTCAGCCTGAGGTGGTTTGTAGTGCTGTTGCGGTGCTGGATGCTTGTAGTGATTCTGAGTGCTTTGATTTCCACCCCAAGAGAAGTTTGGGTGGTTTCTCCAGTTGGGGTTATAAGTGTTTCCATATTGATTTGCTTGTCCACTATCCGCGTTACCCGTAAAGCAGACAGACTTTAGATTAACTGGGCATAAATCACTCGAGTGATCCTCTCCACATACTTCACAAAATACCTGAATCTGTTGCACTAGTTGGGCCTGTTGCACTGGTTGAGATTGTTGCTTGTTAATGATCTGGTTCATCTGATTGATTTGGTTAGTCAATGTGGAAATCTGAGCTGACAATGTTGAGACCACATCTAATTCAAGAACCCCTGGTGACTTTTGAGCCACATTTCTCCCCATCTCACCTTGCCAGTCTGGATTTCCATTGGAGAGTTTATTCAGTAATGCAAATATTTCATCATAATTCTTCTCCAACACCTGACCTCCGGCTGCTGCATCTACCACAATTTTTGTTTGCGGATGGAGCCCCTCAATGAAAGTGGGAACTAACACGTCGTTTGTCTGATTGTGATGAGTCAGTCTCTGAGTAGCCCCTTGAACCTTTCCCATGCTGAATATAAACATTCACCCATTTTCTGAATAAAGGAAACTATCTCACTCCTGATCTTTGCAGTCTTTCCTGAAGCGAAGAACCTTGCCAGAAATTTTCTCGTCAAATCGTTCCATGTTGTAATGGAATTAGTTGGTTCTGCCTTCAGCCATTACTTTGCTTCGCCCAATAGAGAGAATGGGAAAAGCATGAGCCTCACATAATCTGGCATGACCCCGTTAGTGATATAAGTATCACTAATCTCCAAGAAGTTCAGAATGTGCTGCTGAGGATCCTCATGTGGAAGACCCATAAACTGCCCATTTGCATGAAGTAGATGGATCATGCGCTGTTTCAGCTCGAAGTGCCCAGTGATTCTGGGCTTCACGATGCTGGAGGTAACATTAGCAATACTGGGCATTGCCACCTCCTGAACAGCCATGTGTTGTTCCTCTGCCATGTTCACAAGAAATCAGATGAAGTCCTGAATATTGTCTGTATCTCTTGCTTCACGCAACCTCCTGTGAAATGTTCTCTCGGGCTCGGGGTCAAAGCCGTCAAGTCTATCCTGGCTTTTGACCCTACACATTCAATCAAAGTTCCTGAGATTAGAGCAAAAATCACGTGACGTTAGACTCAATGAAATAAATAATTAAAGCAAGTAACTAGAAAGTAGTCTATATTCAAGTCCCCGTCAACGGCGCCAAAAGCTTGTTGGTCCCAAACGCACACACAAGTATACGTGGTCCTAGCAAGTAATATAATATTAAATCGAATGTCGAACCCACAGAGACTTGTGTAAACTACTCACTAATTCACTATAATTGTTATTTAATCAAGCTAAAATAAAATCCAGCAATGTAACTATTTTATACAACGATTCTATGAAATAACTAATTGTCAAGTAATGAGAGTATTGTTGTGTGTATTCAGTAGAGACAAATATTCCAGGGTTGTGATCAATTCACCACTCGTATTGCATTCTAATTAACTCTCCCTTTCATATAATTCACACATGGTTGCTAATTAATCGATAATTGCTCTCATAGTCTTCTCCCGAAGCACTACTCGCCTATTCTCAATAGATTAACGCCTATATTCCTATGAAATTAATCTATTGGAACGCACTAAGATTACGATGTTTAATTAAGCACGGTGACTAGGTATATTCCTATCCTAACCACAAATCTGCTCCCCTGAAGGGTTAAGATCGCGCTCTCTTCAATTCTTCTCTAATCTATATATGGTTTTCCCAAGCATAACACATATAGTATATAGAACCTAAATGCTGGCCAGACAATTAAGCAATTAAACGCAGAATTGAAGAAACAACCATATATTGAGTGAACTATATTCAAGGTTAAATTAATGTCGAATAACAATATTCATGGCTAAACCACAGCCCCAGAACAATGGGTGTTTAGCCACTCATGCTAAAATCAAACAATTGCATAAGTGTTGCATAAATTGAGAATACTAGAATAAGATGTAGAAAACTGAGAAATCCTTCGCTTCCTAATGATCTCGTGTGTATCTTCTCTCCAAAAATGGCATCCTGCCTTCAAAGTTGTGTTTTTGGGTCTATTTATATGTTTGGGACAAACCCTAAACGTGTAGGAGACTTCTATTCAAACCGGAACACTTAAAACCTTCAAAACTCGGATTTGACCGGGCCAGGGACCAGGCTTTATGGCCCAAACACCCGGATAAAGCCTGGCCAGGCCTGGCGTTAGGGCTCTAACGCCCCCCAAACACTTGGTCCTACCAGGCTTTATAGCCCAAACGCCCAGCTATAGCCTGGTCATACCAGGCTATACAGCTAAAACGCCCGGCTATAGCCCGGTTCACTCCTTTTTGACTCTTGAGCGTATTTTTGACGTTTATACATCCATTTAGCTCGGCTTCCATCTCCAATTCACCTACACATGAAATAGACTCCATTATGCACATACGACGTGTATTTTTATCATTAACGCACATAAAATGTAAGGCACATAATGCTTTAAACCATGAATTCTAGCCACGCATCAGTCCTCAACGAAGTATTATCGGAAGTTTATAAAAAATACTCACTTATAAACGTGTGTGTTATAATATCTAACAAGAAAATATAAATATAGAATAACATAATAAGATATGGACAATCAAAGCATATAAAGATATGCACCATCTCTCAACTATAATTATCTAATAGATCTATCAATGTATCAAAATAATATATCTATATATATATATAATGATATGCACAGTCTAGCATATAACATAATGCACGTTTTCTCTACTACCAAGTCCGATGCATGTATAAAATGCAACAAATTAGCATATATAATGATATGTACAATTTAGCATTTATATGAAATACATGAACAAAGTCTATATATGTCTATGCATGACAAAGACTCAAACTTTACATCAATCGACACTTGTAATGTTAAATAAACTAAAAACTTCTCATATTCTTTCAAAACTTATGTGTCCGCCACTAAAAGAGAAATATGGTTGGGCGGTTCAAGAGTGAGGGATCCATATCCACACACAACTATATGGCTAATTGAACATGCATATAATAAACTAGCATGGCGAACTTAATGAGTATCCCATAACGCCCATGGACAACTCAACATGCATATCATAACTCACATGAAAACCCCGAAGTACCATAACCATATATGTGCGTGAAATTCATATGTAAATGATTATGCATATGTCCAGCGTATGACTAACATGTTAAACATGTAATTCAATATACATATCAATTATAATATTTACTAGTATGTGAGATATGCTTATCACATTATACTAGCATGAGAGAAATGCTTAGATAGCCATGCAACAACTCCCACAAACATCAAATAAAGCATGAATAACTATAGTAAATATATACCACATATATAATAAGAAAATTACATATATACTGTCATGACCCAACTTCCACAGGTGCCGCGACGACGCCTGACACTACTTGCTAGGTAAGTCAACAGTTTCACAATAATAATAAGCTCAATGAAACATGACTTAATAATCTCAATAACGGAAATAACATGAAAATAATTGAGCATTACAACATACATTCTACTACAACCCTCCTAAAGATCTGGTGTCATCAAGTACATGAGCACTACTGAATATCAAAATACAAGGCAAAATTCTCAATACAACTGTCTGAATAATAGAAAACTATAACAAAAGTAAATAAAAGAAAACTATAAGTTTTTTGAACGACATAGCAGCTACCTCGTAGCCCCCTCAAGTGGTACCAGTGCGAACTCTAGCAGTCAACGCGCCAAAAAGTACCTGGATATGCGCATGAAGTATAGAGTGTAATACGAGTATAATCAACCCCATATACTCAATAAGTAACAAACCTAACATTGGGCTAAAAGCAATGACGAGCTCAGATGAAGTAGTCAATGAAAAACATCGATAATCAATAACAACTCAGAATGTAAGGGAAACAGTAAAGTAAATAACAAAATGATGTCAGGTTTAGCTCGTTCGCAAATTACAGAAATTTAGAAATGATTTTCCAAATATAGCAGTCAAACCCAACACACGAAAGACATATCCTTTACTAGCTAGCACTAGAAGTGTACATCTATATGCCTACATGTCAAATCAATATCATCATGGTGATACTATCAAGGATAACACACTCAGCACGCTCACGGTGCCTCGAACAATGCGCTTCACCATCACTCACCACAACACTCAGCACTATATTGGTGCTGGCATAAATTCCACTCACCAAAGTACGTATATATTACTGCGCCTACGCTTACTGTAAAATCAGACTCCAGAGAGGCGCATCCTGGCCTAAGCGCTAATCAATATCACATAGCCCAATAGTGGAGCCTGGTGCATGAGCTTCCCCTAATAAGTACTAATTAGCCCAATATGGGTCTGGCACGCGCATCACCTCAAAATCAATACCACATCGGCTCTATGGCCCAAGCTCAATCATCAAATGCTCAACTCTCAGTTACTCCACAACTCACAGTACTCAGTTCTGCAGTGTTATACACATGAGGCATCAACAATATATGAGAAATTAAAATAAGAAAGCACCGAGACGGAGATATCAAATAAAGATATAGCATCATGACCGAGAGTATGTGTACAATTAAGGAAAATAGCTCAAAACAGCAAGAATAAGGCTATCGTGTCTCAAGCAAATAAGAACATAGACTAACCATGCTTTCTTAATTGAATCATAGCTCAAATAGTGATATAAGTAGATAAAATATAAATAAAATGAGTCATGATAGCAAAACAAGCCCGATAGTAGTCTAAAGTCAACCGAAGTCATGAATACTCTGGTGCACGCACGCACGCCGGTCACCTAGCACGCGCTTCACGCCAACACATCTCAAATAATTTAGTTCTCAAGGATAATTACCCTTAATTCAAAGTTTAGATATGTTACTTACCTCAAAACGCATGAATCAATACTCCAAAAGCCCTTCCCATGAGAATCGACATCCGAGCGACTCAAATCTAGTCAAAGTAACTTAATAACATCAATAAAAGTCATCGGAAACAATGACACATGATAAATCTAAGGTCTAGAATCAAATACGCAAAGTCAACCCAAAAATCCAACCTCACGTCCACACAACAAAACTCACTAATTTCGAACACCCATTTCGATACGAGCCCAAATATGTAATTTTCACCCAAATCCAACATCAAATAGACCTTCAAATTACCAATTTTCATTCTCCTAAACAATAATAAAAAATTCCAAAATTCTACCTTAGATTCACATAAACTAGATGAAATAATCCATGGGTAATCAATATTTATCATCAAATTACCAATCTTCATTCTCCTAACCATAATAAAAAAAATTCAAAAAATATACCTTAGATTCATATAAACTATATGAAATGGCTATGTGATTCTGCATATGCGGTCACTTATCCACTTCTGCGGTCAAAACATCGCATCTGCAATTCCCCTCTCAACCTTCGACTTTCGGCATTTGCCGCCTCATCTTCGCATCTATGGACCCGCTTCTATTGAAACCTCATCGCAGAAGCACTTCCGCGTCTGCGAAAAATCCTCCGCATCTACAAACACAGCACAACCTGCCAAGTTTCATTTCTGCTGCTCCATGTGTGAATTTACGGACCTGCACTTGCAGCGATCCCTTCGTAGGTGCGAAGGTACCAGAAATCAAAAACAACAACAATGTACTAAGTCCAAAAATTAATCTGGAAACGATACGAAACACACCTAGGGCCCCCGAGACCCCTTCCAACCAATCCCGAAACATAACACGAACCTACTCGAAGCCTCAAATCACACAAAACAATATCAAAACCACGAACCGCACTTCAATTCAAGCCTAATGAACTAATGAACTTCCAACTTCTAAAACTCATGTCAAATCACATCAAACCAACCTAGAATGACCTCAAATTTTGCATGCGAGTTTCACATGACACAACGAACCTATTTCAACCATCGAAACCAAAATCCTTACTTGATATCAACAAATTCAGCTCCAGATCAAACCTATCAACCTTCCAAACCTTCAACTTTCCAACTTTTGCCAAAAAATGTTGAACCAAACTACGACCTCCAAATCCAAATCTGAACATATGCCGATGTCTAAAATCACCATATGAAGCTATTGAAATCATCAAACACCATTCTAGAGTCGTCTACACAAAAGTCAAACTCTGGTCAACTTTTATAACTTATGTTTCCAACCTTGGGACTAAGTGTCCCAATTCACTCAAAAACCTTCCCAAAACCTAACCAACCACCCCCAAAAGTCACGCAACCACAAGTATACATAAGTATGATATTAAATAGGTGAAACAAGGCTAAAATACTTAAAACGGTCGGCCGACCGTGTCGTTACATTTCCCCCTCTTAAACAAACGTTCATTTTTAGACGGATCTAGAATCATACCTAGAGTCTTAAAAAGGTGAAGATATATGCTACGCGTCTCCTGCTCAATCTCCAAAGTAGCGTCCTTGACCGATTGACCACTCAAATGAACCTTCACCGATGCAATATTCTTCGATCTCAACTTTTGATCCTGCCAATCCAAAATGGCCACCAACTCAACACCATAAGTCAAATTCACGTCTAACTGTGCCGTACTGAAGTCAAAACATGTGACTGATCACCATAATACTTCTGGAGCATGGAGACATGAAACACTGGGTGAAACCCCGATAGACTAGGTGGAAAGGCAAGTCTGTAGGCCACCTCCCCAACTCTCTCAAGCACCTCAAAATTACCAATATACCTAGGTCTTATTTTTCCTTTTTTCTCGAACCTCATCACACCCTTTATGGGCTAAACTTTGAGCGGAACCTTCTCACCCCACCATATATGCAACATCACAAGCCTTTCTCTCGGCATAACTCTTATTCTTTGATTGCGCTGTATGAATCCACTCCTGAATCATGTCCACCTTCTCTAAAGCATCACATACCATATCATTTCCCAACAACCTAGCCTCCCCAGGCTCAAACCAATCAACTGGAGAAGGACAACACCTCCCATATAAGGCCTCAAAAGGAGCCATTTGGATAGCGACTGAAAGTTGTTGTTGTAGAAGAACTCTACTAATGGAAGAAACTATTCCAATGAACCTCCAAAATCAATGACACATGCATGTAATATGTCCTTCAAAATCTGAATATGGCACTTGGACTGCCCGTCCGTCTGGGATGAAATGTCGTACTCAGCTCTACCTGCATGCCCACCTCACACTGCATTGCTCTTCAGAAATATGATATAAACTCCGTGTCCCAATCTAAGATAATAGACATGGGCACTCCATGAAGGAGAACAATCTCGCAAATATAAATCCAATCCAGTTGCTCTGAAGAATAGGTAGTCATGACTGGAATGAAGTGTGCAGACTTGGTCAATCTATCCACAATGACCCACATTGTATCAAATCTCCTCAAGTTCTGTCAAAGTCCAACTACGAAATCCATCATGAAACGCTCCCACTTCCACTCCGGAATATCAAGTCTCTGAAGCAAAGCACTAGGTCTTTGATGCTCATACTTTACCTGCTGACAGTTCAAACATCGAGCCACATACTCAACAATATATTTCTTCATTCTTAACCACCAATATTTTTGCCTCAAACCCTAGTACATCTTCGCGGAACCCAGATGAATGGAATACCGTGAACTATGGGCCTCATCCAATATCAACACACCTTATTCAGAACACAGATTCGACCCTGTAGCCTCAATACTTCGTCATCATCAATAGTAACCTCTTTGGCATCACTGTGATGCACCGTTTCCTTTAGGATAAACAAATGGGGATCATCATAGTGACATGCCTTCATGCTCTCAAACAGAGAATACAATGATACAACACAAGCAAGAACCCTTCTAGGCTCCAAAATATCCAACCTCATAAACCGATTAGACAAGGCCTGGACAACTAATGCTAATGGCCTCTCCCTAACTAGAATATATGCAAGACTCCCCATGCCCTCAGCCTTCCTACTCAAGGCATCGGCCACCACATTGGCCTTTCCCGGATGATAAAGAATGGTGATATCATAGTCCTTTAGTAGCTCTAAAAACCTCCACTGCCTCAAGTTTAGATCCTTTTTCTTGAACAAATGCCGGAGACTCATGTGATCTGTGAACACCTCACAAGACACGCCATAAAGATAATGCCTCCAAATCTTCACCGCGTGAATAATGGCGTCCAACTCCAAATCGTGTACATGTAGTTCTTCACATGGGGCTTCAACTTATGCGAAGTATAAGCAATCTATACCTTCCTGCATCAACACTCACAAATGCCAATCCTAGAAGCACCACAATACATAGTATAAGAACCCGATCTCGAAGGCAAAACTGGAACTGGAGCTGTAGTCAAGGAAGTCTTGAGCTTCTGAAAGATTTCCTCACACTCATAATACCACATGAATGGAACACCTTTCTGCCTCAATCTAGTCAATGGGGCTGCTGTGGATGAAAACGTCACCACAAAACAATGATATTACCCAGCCAAACCAAGGAAACTCCAGATTGAGTAGCAAAAGACGGTCTGAGCCAACTTTGAACTGCCTCAATCTTCTTCAGATCCACCTTAATCCCCTCACTGGATACCACACAACCCAAGAATGCCACTAAATCAAGAAAAAACTCATATATGGAGAATTTAGCATATAACTTCTTCTCCCTTAAAGTCTGGAGCACGATCCTCAAGTGCTTCTCATCATCATGCCGATGAGAGAATACACCAATATATCATTAATGAAAACTATGAAGAACGAATGAAGATTGGCTGGAATACGATGTTCATCAAGTGCATAAAAGCTTTTGGGGCATTGGTCGGCCCAAAAAACATCACCAGAAACTCATAGTTACCATAGCGGGTACGAAATGCCGTCTTCGGAACATATAAAGTCCTGATCTTTAACTAATGATACCCCGATCTCAAATCAATCTTCAAGAATATCCCCGCACACTAAAGTTGATCAAACAAATTATCAATACAGGGTAGTGGATATTTGTTCTTGACTGTAACCTTGTTCAGCTGCCTGTTGTCAATACACATCCTGATAGAGCCATCTTTATTCTTTACAAATAGAATCGATGCACCCTAAGGCGAAATACTATTCCTGATGAAACCCTTATCAAGTACTCTCGTAACTGTTCTTTCAACTCTTTCAGCTCTACTATTTCCATGCGATACGATGGAATAAAGATGGGTTGAGTGATTGGCACCATGTAAATACAAAAATCAATATCTATGCTGGGTGGCATACCCGTCTGGTCTATCGGAAAAACCTCTGGAAAGTCACTCACTACTGGAGCTGACTCAATGGCAGGAATATCAGCACCGACATCCCTCACTACGGAAAAATACGCCAAACATCCCTTCCCAACCATCCATTAAGCCTTCTAATATGAGATCACTCTACTAGGAACATGATCTAGGGAACCTTTCCATTCTACTCTAGGAGACTCCAGCATCGCCAACATCACAGTATTAACGTGAGAATCAAGAATATCCTGACATGGTGGCAACCAATCCATGCCCAAAATTATGTCAAAATCAACCATGCTAAGTAGTAAAAGATCAATTGTGGTCTCCTTATCCCCAATGTCACCATACAAGACTGATATACACGATCCACCATAATTGAATCACCCACCGGTGTAGATACATGAACAAGCATATATAAAGAATTACGAGGCGAATTCAAATAATGAGAAAAATATGATAACAGATATCAATAAGTGGAAACAAGGTCAAATAACACTGAAGCATCCCTGTGGAACACCCAAACAATGCATGTAATCACGAAGTCAGAATAAACTGCCTCTGACCTGGTGGGAAATGCATAGATATAGGACTGAACACCACCTGACTAACCTCCCTCTCTAGGGAGACCTCGACCCGTACGATCTCCACCCCGAGTTGGGTGAGCAGGTGGTGTAGCAAATGGTGCGGGAGTCATAGTTTGGCCTCCCTACTGCACTGGAACTTTGTATTAGCGAAGGGGATACTTCCTCACATGCCCCAACTCTCCACATTTTTAGCAACTTCGACCCAAAAATGTCTATGGGGCTGGAATTAGACCCCATGAACTGGGATAACCACTAGGACAACCCGATACTGACAAACCATAAATTAATGGAGTACGTTACTATCTCTGAGCTGCGAGTGCATTGAATGATGAATGAACTAGACGAGCAACTTTATAAACTATGGCTAGATGAAGAACCACGAGGAACCTGACGAGCTGTCTGAGCGGGCCTAGAAAGACAATCCCTACTGTGTTGTGAATGGCCTCCAGATAAGGCATTGCTAAAACCACCTGAACCACGGAGCCTCCTGGCCTCCCACTTTTCTCGCTTAAGCATGCGAACCTACTCCTAATGTCTAGCACTATCGACCACCTAGTCAAACCTAACATCCGTCTCGGCCTCTCGAGCCAATCTATAATGAAGACCATAGCTGAGGCCATCAAAAAACCTCTTGATCATCTTTCTCTCTCAGTGGCCATATTCACATATCTCATCTCGTACTGAGTCATAGCCATATCTCCCTAGAGTAGCTTCTCAATCTCCCTATGCAACTCCTCTCTACGAGTCTACGAAAAAACTTCTCTAAGAAGAGAATGGAGAACTCATGCAATGTAAGTGGTGCGGAACCAAATGGCCCGCCTAACTCATAGGTTTTCCACCATCTATAAGCTGCCCCTGTCATCTGAAAAATAGTAAAGGCAACTCCATAGGTGTCCATAATACCCGTTGTGCAAAGAATTTGATGACACCGATCTAAAAAACCATAAGAATCCTCTGACTCTTATCCACGGACTTCGGTAGGGTCAAGCCTCTTAAAATTCTCCAACCTATTTTGCTCCTCATCAGACATAGGTGGATAAACTCGGCCCGAGCAACAACAACTAGCTGAACTAGTAACACACCTAATGTTTGATAACCTTGAGCTGGCTGCTCCGGTGGATATGGAACGGTGGTCTATGCTCCTCCCCAAGACTGTTAGGTAGCTGGTGCAACTGGTATAACACCCCCCGATACATGCTCATATACACTCAAGATCTGAGCCAAAGTCTCCTGAAAACCAGGTATGCCAATAGGTAACCGCATTTGTGACAAGTTGGTATCAAAGCACTAGGTCGCCCTAGTGCTTTGACCTAGGTTTTCAATAATCAATAACAATTAATAATGTAAGGGAAACAAGAAAGTAAATAACTTAATGATGTCAGGTTCAGCTCATTCATAAATTACAGAAATTTAGACATGGTTTTCCAAATATAGCAGTCAAGCCCGACACAGATAAGACATATCCTTTACAAGATAGCATGAGGAAGGTACATATCTATGCCTACATTTCAAATCAATATCATCACGATGAAACTATCAAGGATAACCACACTCAGCATGCTCACGGTGCCCGACACAACGCCTCTCGCCATCACACACCACAACACTCAGCACTGTACGGGTGCCTAGCATAAATGCCCATCACCAAAGCACATATATATTAATGTGCCTGCGCTCACTGTTATATTAGACTCCGCAGGGCTAGATCCTGTTCACAGTGATATTGAGTATCACATAGCCCAATAGTAGGGCCTGGTGCACCCGTCACCTCAAAGTCAATACCACATTGGCTCTATGGCCCAAGCTTAGTCATCAACCGCTCATGTATCAGTTACTCTACATCTCACGACACTCAGTTTAACGGTGTTACACGAAAGAGGAATCAACAACATGTAAGAAATCAAAATAAGAAAGCAATGAGATGGAGATATCAAACAAGGATATAGCATCGTGACTGAGGGTATGTGTACAATTAAGGAAAATATATCAAAACAACAAGAATAAACCCATCATTCTCAAATAAATAAGTACATAGACTAGAAATTATTTATAAGATGAAGCATAGCTCAATAATCATACAACTAGAAAAAGCATGGATAAAACAACGCATGATAATAAAACAAGTCTGGTAGTAGTCTATAGTCCATCCAAATCATGAATACTCTAGTGCACGCACGCACGCCCGTCACCTAGCACGTGTGTCACCCCAACAGATCTAAAAAAATATAGTTCTCAGGCATAGTTACCCTCAATTCCATGTTTAGATATTTTACTTACCCTCAATGCCAATATCTGTGGCAAGTCGGTACCAAAGCACTAGGTCGCCTAGGTCTCACGGGTCATGAGCAAGTTTAGTAGAGTTTGTTGATCCATATAGAGATGTTTGTACTTATAAAATTTGTCGTGCATATTTGTTATTTATGAAATTTGAACATTTACAGTTCTATTCTCTCAAAGATGGAGGGAACACATGCAGCCGGATCAGACGAGCAGGCACTAGTACCACCAATTAGGGCCGCAAGAAGCTGAGACCGAGGCGGGGCTCATACTACATCTAGAGCAGCAGCTGTGGAGCCACCAGTTACTCACACACATGCGGTTACCTATTGGCATACCTGGTTTTCAGGAGACATTGGCTCAGATCTTGAGTGTGTATATGAGCATGGATCAGGGGGTATTATACCAGTTGCACCAGGTACCTCACAGGCTTGGGGAGGAGCATAGACCCCCGTTCCATATACACCGGAGCAACCAGCTCAAGGTTATCAAACATTAGGTGTGTTACTAGTTCAGCTAGTTGTTGTTGCTCGGGCCGAGGTAGGTCCACCTATGTCTGATGAGGAGCAAAATAGGTTGGAGAATTTTAAGAGGCTTGACGCTTGACCCTACCGAAGTCCGTGGAGAAGAGTCAGATGATGCTTATGGTTTTTTAGATCGGTGTCATCAAATTCTTTGCACAACGGGTATTATGGACACCTGTGGAGTTTCCTTTACTATTTTTCAGATGACAGGGGCAGCTTATAGATGGTGGCAAACCTATGAGTCAGGCGGGCCATTTGGTTCCGCACTACTTACATTGCATGAGTTCTCCGTTCTCTTCTTAGAGAAGTTTTTTCGTAGACTCGTAGAGAGGAGTTGCATAGGGAGATTGAGAAGCTACTCTAGGGAGATATGACTGTGACTCAGTACGAGATGAGATATGTGAATATGGCACGTCATGCTCTATGGTTGGTTTCCACTGAGAGAGAAAGATGATCTAGAGGTTCGTTGATGGCCTCAGCTATGGTCTACATTATAGATTGGCTCGAGAGGCCGAGACGGATGTTAGGTTTGACTAGGTGGTCGAGATTGCTAGATATTTGGAGTAGGTTCGCATGCTTGAGTGAGAAAAGTGGGAGGCCAAGAGGCTGTGGTTCAGGTGGTTTTAGCAATGCCTTATCTGGAGGCCAGTCAATACACAGTAGGGATTGTCTTTTTAGGCCCGCTCAGACAGCTCGTCAGGTTCCTCATGGTTCTTCATCTAGCCATAGTTCATAAAGTTTCTCGTCTAGTTCATTCATCATTCAATGCACTCGCAGCTCGGAGATAGTAACGTACTCCATTAGTTCATGGTTTGTCAGTATCGGGTTCTTCTAGTGGTTATCCTAGTTCATGGGGTCTAATTCCAGCCCCATATACATTTTTGGGTCGAGGTTGCTAAAAGTGTGGAGAGTTAGGGCATGTGAGGAAGTATCCCCTTCGCTAATAATGAGGTCGAGTGCAGTAGGGAGGCCAAACTATGAATCCTGCACCATTTGCTACACCACCTATTCACCCAGCTCGGGGTGGAGATCGTACGGGTCGAGGTCTCCCTAGAGAGGGAGGTTAGTCAGGTGGTGGTCAGTCTTATTTCTATACATTTCCCACCAGGTCAGAGGCAGTTTATTCTGACGTCGTGATTACATGCATTGTTTGGGTGTGCCACAGGGATGCTTCAGTGTTATTTCACCTTGTTTCCACTTATTGATATGTGTCATCATATTTTTCTCATTATTTGAATTCGCCTCGTAATTCTTTAGATATGCTTGTTCATGTATCTACACTGGTGGGTGATTCAATTATGGTGGATCGTGTATATCAGTCTTGTATGGTGACATTGGGGGTTATGAGACCACAATTGATCTTTTACTACTTAGCATGGTTGATTTTGACATAATTTTGGGCATGGATTGGTTGTCACCATGTCAGGCTATTCTTGATTCTCACGTTAATACTGTGATGTTGGCGATGCTGGAGTCTCCTAGAGTAGAATGGAAAGGTTCCCTGGATCATGTTACTAGTAGAGTGATCTCATATTAGAAGGCTTAATGGATGGTTGGGAAGGGATGTTTGGCGTATTTTTCCGTAGTGAGGGATGTCTGTGCTGATATTCCTGCCATTGAGTCAGTTCCAATAGTGAGTGACTTTCCAGAGGTTTTTCCGACAGACCAGACGGGTATGCCACCCGGCATGGATATTGATTTTGATATTTACATGGTGCCAATCACTCAGCCCATATTTATTCCATCGTATCGCATGGCAATAGTAGAGTTGAAGGAGTTGAAGGAACTGTTACAAGAGTACTTGATAAGGGTTTCATCAGGAATAGTATTTTCTCCTTAGGGTGCATCGATTCTATTTATAAAGAATAAAGATGGCTCTATGAGGATGTGTATTGGCAACATGCGGCTGAACAAGGTTACAGTCAAGAACAAATATCCACTATCGTGTACTGATAATTTGTTTGATCAGCTTTAAGGTGCGAGGATATTCTTGAAGATTGATTTGAGATCGGGGTATCATTAGTTAAAGATCAGGACTTTAGATATTCCGAAGACGGCATTTCGTACCCGCTATGGTCACTATGAGTTTCTGGTGATATTTTTTGGGCCGACCAATGCCACAAAAGCTTTTATGCACTTGATGAACAGCGTATTCCAGCCAATAATCATTTATAAGATGAATCATAGCTCAATAATCATACAACTAGAAAAAGCATGGATAAAACAACGCATGATAATAAAACTAGTCTGATAGTAGTTTATAGTCCATCCAAATCATGAATACTCTAGTGCACGCACGCATGCCCGTCACCTAGCACGTGTGTCGCCCCAACACATCTAAAAAAATATAGTTCTCAGGCGTAGTTACCCTTAATTCCAAGTTTAGATATTTTACTTACCTCAAAACGTGTGAATCAATACTCCAAAAGACCCTGCCCAGTGAATCGTCCCCCGAGCGACTGAAATCTAGTCAAAATAACTTAATAACATTAATAAAAGCAATCTGAAACATTGCCACATGATAAAACTAAAGTCTCGAATCAAATATGCAAAAGTTGCCCAAAAAGTCAACCCCAAGCCCGCACCCCAGAAACCAACAAAACTCACAAATTTCGAACACCCCTTTCGATATGGGTCCGAATACATGTTTTCACCCAAATCCAACCTCAAATCAACCTTCAAATCACCAATTTTCATTCTCTAAAACCATAGCCAAAAATCCCCAAATTCTACCTTAGATTCACATAAACTAGATGAAATAACCCATGGGTAATCAATATCTATCATCAAAATTGAATAACTTCACTTACCTCTTCAATTGTGGTGAAAATTCTCCCAATTGTTGCCTCCAATCGAGCTCCACAACTCAAAATAATGAAAAATGACCAAAACCTTCGAATATATAAGGTCTTACAGTGATTCTGCATATGCGATCACTTAGCCACTTCTGCGATACTGCATTTGCAGTCAAAACATCACATCTGCATTTCCCCTCACAACCTCCGACCTTTGGCATTTGCGGCCTCACCCTCGCACATGCAGACCCGCTTCTGAGGAACCTCATCACAGAAACGCTTCTGCATCTACTAAAAATCCTCTGCATTTTCGGACCCAACATAACCCACCTAGATTTGCTTATGCGTCTCCATGTACGCATTTGCGGACATGTACCTGCGGCCATCCTTGCACAGTGCGAAGGCACCAAAATTAGAAAACAACAACAATGTTCTAAGTCCCAAAATGAATCCAGAAACCATCCAAAATACACCCGGGGCCCCCGGAACCACAACCAACCGTTCCAAACAATCCCAATAACATAACATGTACCTACTCAATGCCTCAAATCACACAAAGCAACATCAAAACCACGAATCTCACCCCAATTCAAGCCTAATAAACTAATGAACTTCCAACTTTCAAAACTCAAGTCGAATCATATCAAACCAATCCGGAATGGCATCAAATTTTGCATGCAAGTCCCAAATGACACAAAAAACTATTCCAACTCCCGGAACAAAATACCAACCCGATATCAACAAAGTTAACTCCCGGCCAAAACTATCAACCTTCCAAACCTTTTACTTTCCAAATTTTGCCAAAAAGCACCGAACCAACCTACAGACCTCCAAATCAAAATCCAGACACACGCCTACGTCCAAAATCACCATATAAATCTAGTGGAATTATCAAAACACCATTCTGGAGTCATATTCAAACATGTCAAACTCCGGTCAACTCTTACAACATAAGCTTCCAACTTTGGGAATAATTGTCCCAATTCACTAAAAAAACCTCCCCGAAACCAAATCCACTACCTCGGCAAGTTATGTAACCACAAATACACATAAGTAAGGCATCACATATGGGAAACAAGGCTAAAATACTCAAAATAATTGGCCGGGTCATTACATATACTCATCACCTCATATATACTGAATTTTCCACATAGATAACATGTCACAAATAAGTGAATTTGAGAAAAATCCCCTTATTGATATCAAAGTCACAACTTACATTGATCTAACCTATTCTGAACCTTCAAGAATCAAATTTTTTTTCTCCTAATTTATTAATTAACATTGATCTAATCAAAAGTATACTCAACGGGGTTAAACAAGACCATATAAATAAATCCAATAATTTAAAGTTAAGCCAAATCCAAAAGTCAAACCTAAGCTCCGATGGTCAAACTCCGAAATAAACTTCAAATCTTATTGACCCATAATGCCTGGAGTTCAAATATATGCTAATACTTTCTATGAAAGTCTATTTAGGCACTCAAATCAACATTTAGGCGATTCTATATTTTCATTCAATAATGCATGTTTTGAAGGTAGATCTAGTGATAAATTCATGATATAAACGTAAATGTGAGTTAGAATCACTCACCCCGATATTATAGATGAAGATCTAGCTCAAAATACCTCAAATTTTTCAAGCTCAAAATGTAGTATAGATTGGACCAAATCATGAAATAAGGCTATTTATAGAAGATCAAAGGTGAACTAGGCACATAATAGGTGTCCCATGACCCAAGTATTTCCCAACTTCAGACACTATAGCCGGTGCTCCATATCTGCATCTGCGCCTCAATGACTACACTATCACCCTTTAGTAAAAGGCCAGAACTCCGTGTACAAATGTCCTAATGACAAATGGTTTCAATCGTGGGAAATTAAACTCTAAGAGTTACAAATTAGTTCACACATAATCTCTAATTTTGTTATAGATTTGGAGGTATACACTTGTAAAATCAGATCAACGTTGTTTGAACATTCTTTTTCCCCTATTTCTTTCCGAACCACTACAAGCTACTCCCTTCAATACCCAAACATCCTTATAACTTTTCAAACCAAATTACAATCATATACACAAATTAAAATGATATTATTCTAATTTTATCCATTATTAATATGAATATGATGTACTTAAACTTAGTTGGTGCAATATAAAGTCTTACATGTTTACGAAAATTTTTTGGTCGTTACATTCTCCCTCATTTAAGAATATTCATCCCTGAATATCTTGTAAGTCTCTTTCGCACATAAAGTTATTTTATTTTTAAATTAAATCATAGTTCATAAGCACTTACAACTTTGTATTGGTCTATACATAGAAGAAAAAATGGCCTGCAGAAAAGGAAGGTGCACCATGCTCCTAGACGCTCCTAGCACCAGGCGCGATACTAGGCACGCTGGGCCTTCCTTCCATATGATAAAAAAAATTTCTCCTTTTTCATTTAAGTACTGCATGGTGTTGAAACTCACTCAATCCATTAGGAAGCTGATGACGTCCAAATCCACTACTAAAAAGTAAATGGACATAATCGCATGTAATATAAATTACCCAATTATGAGTCGGGGTCGAATCCCACAGAGAACAATATGTAGGCGATTAGGAATGTAAGATAATTGTCTCTTATTGTGCAATGCCAAACACTTAGAATTGGGTTTAGAAAATATTATAGCTAAATGCAAAAAATATAAACTAACCTAGAAGGCAAATAAAATGATAAATGGCTACAAGTATGGATGCATCGGGAATTACACTCAAGTAACGATCCAATATATTTCATGATTTTACAAATATGAGCGAGTTTATGTTAATTAGCCACGGATAACAATTCTCAATTAGCTTCTTCCGAAGACTAACAAGACTTCCTAATTGAATTATCCCTAACACAATTAAGAGATTAAGCACACTCGTATATGACTATAAGTAGTTCAATCCTATTCCTAGGTAGAATTTATAAAATGAGGGTTAAAGCCTCAAGTTCTTGTTAATTAATCTTTCCCAACCCCAAATTATCTTTTCCAAAATTAATTCTGAGTTAATGGGCGAGTCCTAGGGTTAGCTAATCCCTTTGTAAACATTAAAGAACAAGAATAATTAAAGAAACAATAACTCACTTCATAAATACATGAAAATCATTCAATACATAAGCACAACAAGGTATTTAATCCACACTTTAAATATGAATACTTCCACAAACAAGATTCAAGTGTTGGAAATAAATACTACACACTTAAATATGCAATACAAAGCAAGGAAATGAAGAAATGAACATAAATGGGTAAGAAATTCTCAACCACAAGCTTCAAATCTTCAAAGCCCAAATGTGTGTGCAAACCCTAGCTTCCAAAACTTGTTCTTCTAAGCCAAAGATCTATTCTAAGATGTAAAAATGTCAAAAGTATGAAAAAGTTATGAAAAAAGTTGTAAAACATATCTGCTAGGTCGTGTATTTGTGGGTTGGGGATCAAAAACATGAAATTCCATTTCCGCCCAGAAAATGCTCTATGCGTTCACAACTGTACACCTGCGTTCGTAGTGAATCATCTCTCCCAGGCATGCGATCACGTACAGTGTCACACGTTCGCATAGGTCAGTTAACCATCCGCTGAACAAGCTTTAATGCTCCGCGTTCGCACAAATGTCTTCGCGTTCGTATAGCTTCTTTGACTTGGACTTATGCGATCGCATGAAACCCTCCGCGATCGCATAGAGTAAAAACTGGCAGCAGTCCATTTTTCCCAATTTTTACACATTTTGACTTGTTTTCTTTCGTATCATCTCCAAATCATATTATACCTGAAATATGCCAATAAACCTCAGAAAAAGCCTTAGTTTCTCAACAAAATCATACAAAATCCTAGGTATTAGGAGGAGATTAGTTGGTAAAATACCAACTTATCAAACCCCCAAACTTAAACCATTACTTCCCTAGATCACTCCTCCCAATTGAAAAGAGGAAATTCACAACTCGAGTCTCATGTGCCCTCACACTTTAAGAGAGAATCCCAACTCATAAATAGTAATTCAAAACATAAATGGGATGTCAAATGGAAAGAATCAATTCTCTCTCACACAAAGATATTCAAATGCACACAAGTAGTACCATAGGCTTGCCCTTCATGTATTTCTCCACTAATATAGACATACTTGGTTCAAAATCAATTAGGACTTAAAGAGTTGTAGTTTAGGCTTTTGGTTAAGGTAGGGCACAATTTGGTATGAGTGACTCAAAACCTCCCTAAGCACTACACTTTTCCAACAATCAAAGTCCACTTCTTTCAAGAACTTTTCCACCTTTTTTTTTTGTTTATATATATATATATATCACCTAGTCTTCCATTTATTCAAAATTCCTTTTTTTTTTTTTTTTTTTTTTTTTTTTTTTTATATAAATCACCTTTCACCTTTTAAGCAACTCCCACCTCACAACTTTTCCAATATTCACCCCCAACTTTAGGCTTTTAGCATATGTTCATACTTTAAAGTACTTAGGAAGATATGGTGCCAAAAGAAAATCAATAAAGAACGATAACTTATAACATGGTTGCCAAATAAAAAGTTTAAAGGCTCAAAAGGGTTGACTAGGGAAAATATGCACGGGTAGGAAATTTAGGCACAATAACGGTCCGAGGAAGGCCTAATATCATTTCTCAAACCAAGTTAGTCTAGGATTTCGCCTTGAAGCACATTCTAGGCAAGTTCTAGACTACAAATGACGCAAAAGAACTTCACAATTAAATCTCACCACATATGGCACATGAAAACTCAAGTGGAATACAAATCCAAAATTCAATTGAAATCAATGAATCTCAAGGAAGTCCCATGTAGCCTAAGAAGCTATTTAGTGAATCAAAGAGCCAGAAATAGAATCTAAAAGTCACAACAAGGAACATTACTTTAATCATATTTTTTTTAGAGATAAAAAAAAAACTTTATATGCCAAAGTTTAAATTATATTGGTACCAAACAAGTCACACGTTGGTTTATGGACACAAAATCACACCCCAAAAACCAATTATTCGCAACTAGCCACTAAACTAACTAAAAAAAGATATTTATTTTTAAAAAAAAAATCTAAACAAGACTAATCCTTAAGAAAGTTGTCACGCCATCCATCATAGGGAAAAGTCACCCGATTCAACACAAATAAATTCCTTCGAAAAGAATCGTGGTAGAAAGAAAAACCAAGGAGTTTCATTAATACTACTATAAAAATAAAAACCAATAAAAACAAGAAAAATAAAAGCCAACAAGAAAACGCTAATTTTACAAAATATTACTAATAAACTAATAATGTCAACCAATCCACACAAGTTCACAAAAAATGATCATGCTCCACATAATGTTATACAAACATACATCAAATGAGCCACCCCCAACCTAAAGTGTTGAATTGTCCCCAATGCAACTAATCAAAACAAGATAAAATGAAGGAGGTGCTCCCTGAAACTGCATCACTCGGAGCTGGAGGTGGTGGGAAATTTGAGCTCCAAATCCTCATCATCATCGTCCTCAGAATCATGTGAGCCACATAATGAACTCATCTTGTGCATCATCCTTGACAGAAACTTGCTCTTCTTATTCTCATGCTCCTTGAACTTCATTTGTTGCCTTTCAACCTTTCCTTGTCTCCGGCTCATGTCTTCTAACCTGTTTTTGATTGCTTTTTGTTTCTGTACTACATCATCCAAAGTTGGTGGCTTCTTACTAGTCCCCACCGAAGTGCTCTCCCCAGATGGACCAGAGGGAAGTCCAGCGACAAGCTGTCGAATGTGAGTATCTACGCCATAGGTTTGATGGGAAATGTGGCGCATAGTGGGAGGCTCATAAGGAAGTGGAGCCATGGGGTCATGTGGTCCCGCTGTAGCTGTGGAGGAACCACCAGATCCCTCGACAGTCTTAGTAAACTTCCCAAATGAAGGAGATAACACATCAATTCTTCTCTTCTTATTCCCGCCAGTTGGCCCTTTTCGAAGCAACAAATAGATTGCTACGCCAGGGCCCTTCTCAAAATCATTGGGGTCCTTTAGCACCCCAACATCATAACACAACTAAGTGATCAATGAGGGAAAGAATCAACTTTTAGACCTTCCGTTACATGCTTCCTCAATTTCACTCACTATGTGCTGGCCCACGTTCACTGGCAAATCATCCATAATGGCATCAATCATCAATGCTTTCTCAGGCGTCACCTCAATCTCATGTTTAGTCGGCACAATTCTGGCACAAATAATGGACAACCAAGTCCTGGTTTCCGTTGTGAATTCATGAGAATCAATCCCTTTGTGTACTCTTTCCCAAGTTGGTTTCACCCCGTCATGAAGCTTCTTCACCAACCATTGCGTTCCTCTCTCTCTTCCTCTGGGTCTGTATACCTCATTGTCAGCATTGGGAAGCCTATAGTGTGCATTTATTACCTCGGGACCAAAGTTTATCCGCTTTCCCCTAACAAAGGTGAATACTTCCCCTGGAAACTTGTCTTCAAGCCGTTGGCATAAAACTCACGAACTACTGTATAGTTTGCTTTAATTGGTTCAGGAGCAAAGCACATCCATCCACTATCAGTCAATCTCCGAAAAAATCCGGCATCTTAGCATCAAGGTTGTCTAAATGGATGCCCATTTATTTGACGATGTTCTTTGACATGAGTTTGTCATAGGTTATTTCACACTCAGCCGCAGTGAATCTGGTCTCATCAAAATAATCTTCTTTCACAGCTTGGGGAGCAGGCTCTTGCACAATTTCAGCATTTTCCGAGGCCATTTTATACTCAAAGTACCTACAAATGTAGACCATATGTTTAATGCATGAACGGGTACTTAATACACTATATTATGATGTATCTAGGCCAAAGAAAAGAACCCTAAAGCAACAACACAAGATTCTGCAAAGCCACTGTTTTGCTGCCAGGAATTTAAGGCAGTGCGATCGCGGTCAAAGCCCAGCGATCGCCAAGAGTAAACTTTTTACTTACAAATTTAACACTATACGATCGCAGAACAATCAACGCGATCGCATAAGGTAAATTACCACTATGAAATTTTAGATATCGCGGAATTGGGCCTCGCGATCGCGGAGGCTTCTTCTTTGCCCAGTTGAATTTTCTCTTGGGCATTTTCTCAAACAAATAATGGGCAACAGATTTTCACACAAATTTAAGAGAATTTAGGCATAGATCTGACCCCAAATTTTGTTCAAGAAGTAAGAACTCACTCAACCAACCTTACCCAGCAAGCACGCACACATTCAAACACAATATTCACAACAAAAACTCTAAACTATCAATCCTAGATATGAAGAAGAAAGGAAAATGGCTGTTAATTTACACTAGTAGCACACAAAATTGAACTTGAAGAAAGATTCACATACCTTTGAGATTAAACTTGATTAGTAGTATGGAATTGAAGAGAGAAACCCTTGAGATGATTTTTGAGGGCTAGGGGGTGAGAAAGTTTGTTTTGGGCAGAAGAGTGGGCAATGGTTCGTTTCCAGTGTTTAAAGTTTAGAAACTTACCTGGAACTATGCGATCGCAGAAGAGAAGACGCGATTGCATATAAAAACAGCCCCCAGATTTTCGCGATTGCGTAGCAACTTATGCGATCACATTTTTAGCTGAACCCTACTGTTTTGCGAATGCAAAGGATTTTCTACGATCACATAGTGGGGCAGTGTTCTGTTCTGCAATTTTGCACCAGCTACTGTTTATGGCTGCCCGGTCACCCCGACCTGCTCAAATCAACTCCAAATATTTTGAAACTTGGCAGATTGGTTAGAAATAATATAAGAAGCTATTTCAAAAATGACCAAAGATTTTGAAAACGATGGGTTGCCTCCCACCAAGCGCAGCATTTAACATCGTGACACGACGCAAGTCAACTTAACCACTTTTCTCGCCACTTGGATGATATGAACTGGGCACCTAGCTTGGAGTCAAGTTTGTGACCACGAGCGGTGGGGAGTGGTAAGTCGATGAACAAACCAAGCATTAATTTCTTCATTTTGCACTTCTTCAATTTCATGTGAGGAATGTCATTTTGCTTTCTTGTTCCCTCAAATTGTAGAATGTATGGCCTTGATCTTTCCTCCTCGCAGTCCTTCATTGACTCGTGTAGTTCAACTCCCATCTCACCCCACAATTCCAATGTTGAAAAATGCTTGGAATGTGACTTCAAACCTCCAACTTGCAATTTTTTTTCCAGATTTTGACATCCTCTTTTCCCCAGACTAGAGTCAATTTCAACAATATTTTCAATCACCCCTGCTGACTCTAATTACATATTTTTCTTGGCATCACTAACACTCATGGAGTTGGTTGGCGGATGTTCAATTCTTGATTTCTAAAAGTAAAGCTCACTTTCTTCCTCGGAATTGGACTCTTCTTGGCTTCCTTCCACACTTTCAAATTGATAGGCATAATGAGTCTCCATTATTGACTTCATTTGATCCTCGAAAGTGCGGATATGCTCATCATTTTGAGTCACACCTTGTTTCAAGTCCTTGAGTGCAAATTTGTGCTTCTCCTCATTTTCAAGAATGACCTCCAACATGAGCATCATCTTCTAATTTTGAGCATTTGAGAGTTCTTCTTGGTTTTGTTCAAGTGCCAAGGAAGGATTTTCGACTTCAACCTCTAAGGAAGGTTCCTGGCTATCACTCCCTTTCAAAGCTTTTTGTACCTTTAATGCTTCAAGTATTTCTTCCATTTGTGAGTGAAACCTTTCAAGTGCTAAGTCATTTTGGAGACTATTTTCCAAAAGCTCCTCCAAGGCATTTTTCTCTTTGTTTCCTCCTTCAAGTAGGCATTCAACATGAGCTTGAACTCTCCACTTCGGCCATGCTTAATTTCTTCCACTTCCTCATCCCTAAAATTCTCATCACAAAAAGTAAAATCATCATAGCGGGGGCTTAGGGAAGGGATGAACAAATAAGCACAATTATACCAATGACCACACTTATCACAAATACTCCACTCATGGGTTTGAGATTGTGTACACAAT
This sequence comes from Nicotiana knightiana, assembly GCA_005239525.1. NCBI lineage: Eukaryota > Viridiplantae > Streptophyta > Magnoliopsida > Solanales > Solanaceae > Nicotiana > Nicotiana knightiana. The sequence continues at coordinate 108,272 of ML414631.1, read as the reverse complement.
CCACCCCCGGGAGAATTTAAACAATTTTGCCACGAGTGTGGTCCTCCAGAAAAAGGAAAAGGGTCATCAATGTATGAACAACTACCATCCGACCAATTTTCATTATATGATGCCATTTATTTTCTCAAAAACTAAGAAAATAAACAAGAAACAAACAAGAAAAATAGACCAAGGTAAGAAAAGTAATTACACAAATATTCAGAACTTTGGACCAAAGCACTTACGCTTACTTCTCAAACAACCTAAATTACGCCAAATTGTTCCCCGGCAACGACGCCAATTTTGATGACGTCCAAATCCACTACAAAAAATTAAATGGACACGGTCGCATGCAATATAAATTACTCAACTATGAGTCGGGGTCGAATCCCACAGAGAACAATATGTAGGCGATTAGGAATGTAAGATAATTATCACTTATTGTGCAATGCCAAACACTTAGAATTGGGTTTAGAAACTATTATAGCTAAATGCAAAAAATATAAACTAGTCTAGAAGGAAAATAAAATGATCAGTGGCTACAAGTATGGATGCGTCGGGAATTACACTCAAGTAAAGATCCAATGTATTTCACGATTTTATAAATATGAGCGACTTTATGTTAATTAGCCAGATATAACAATTCTCAATTAGCTTCTTCCGAAGACTAAAAAGACTTCCTAATTGAACTATCCCTAACACAATTAAGAGATTAAGCAAGCACACATGTTTATGGCTACAAGTAGTTCAATCCTATTCCTAGGTAGAATCTATAAAATGAGGGTTAAAGCCTCATGTTCTTGTTAATTAATCTTTCCCAACCCTAAATTATCCTTTCCAACATTAATTCGGAGTTAATAGGTGAGTCCTAGGGTTAGCTAATCCCTTTGGGAACATTAAAGAACAAGAATAATTAAAGAAACAATAACTCACTTCATAAATACATGAAAATCACTCAATACATAAGCACAACAAGGTATTTAATCCACACTTTAAATATGAATACTTCCATAAACAATATTCAAGTGTTGGAAATAAATACTACACACTTTTTCAATACAAAATAAGAAAATGAAGAAATGAACATAAATGGGTAAGAAATTCTCAACCACAAGCTTCAAATCTTCAAGACCCAAATGTGTGTGCAAACCCTAGCTTCCAAAACTTGTTCTTCTAAGCCAAAGATCTATTCTAAGATGTAAAAATGTCAAAAGTATGAGAAAGTTATGAAAAAGTTGTAAAACATATCTGCTAGGTCGTGTATTTGTGGGTTGGGGATCAAAAATGTGAAATTCCATTTCTTCCCAGAAAATGCTCTATGCGTTCGCAACTGTACACCCGCGTTCATAGTGAATCATCTCTCCCAGGTATGTGATCGTGTACAGTGTCACGCATTCGCATAGGTCAGTTGACCAGCCACTGGCAAGGCTTTAATGCTCCGCGTTTGCACAAACGTCTCCGCGTTCGCATAGCTTCATTCACTTGGACTTATGCGATCGCATGTAACCCTCCGCGATCGCATAGAGTAAAACTTGGTAGCAGTCCATTTTTCCCAATTTTTACACATTTTGACTTGTTTTCTTTCATATCATCTCCAAATCATATTATACCTGAAATATGCCAATAAACCTCAGAAAAAGCCTTAGTTTCTCAACAAAATCATACAAAAGCCTAGGTATTAGGAGGAGATTAATTGGAAAATACCAACTTATCAGAAACCCTCTAACTATCTCGACAAGTGTTACACTCCATACTTTCGTACGTAATAGTGTATCGTAAGTAAACAAATGTAAGACCAAAAATGAGATCATCTTTAAAAATATATAAAGTAAGATATCACGTTGCTGCAGAGGTTAAAAATATTGAATATCATGAAAAACAAGTACGAAGAGGGCTTGAAGGTTCAAAAGATAAAGGAATTAAAGAAAATAATAGTTCGTCGAATGTTGACAAGTTGGGAATGTTATAACCCGTACCTTTGGGGTGAGACTAGGGTTACTAAAATGATAAGAGGGTTATGTTATGATTTAATTTAATTTTATGATAGTCATGTGTTAAGTTTTGAAGTCAAGCGAGTTGTGGAACAAAAGTCGATAAAAGTTATCACAAGTTACATTCATAAGTTTTACTGAACTTTGGGGAAAATGTAACTGCAATTTTCTCCCAATATACTTAGAGTTACGAACGTTTGAACCCACCAAATTGAATATATATCAGTATATTATCTAACTAATTAAATCATTTGTCAATACAATATTGGAGTAGAGAGATATATGTGTTTTTGTAAGAATGCGCAGACTGCTGGGTGACAAGTAGATGTGTCGCCTACTTGCTTAAATGAGAGGATTAAATATGCCCAAAAATTGGATGTTTAGGGTCGGCCAAAGAGACCATTTAAATCCTTATCTCCTGCAATATAACACTCATTATATAGATCAATAAACAAACATAAATCCCTGCAAACATTCTCCCAAAAATTTAACACAAACCCTAATTGATTTTCTCTCCTTTTCAAGTTCTAGTTGGAGGAAAAACCTTTGAAGAATCAAAATAGGAGCTGAAGTATTCAAAAAATAAGGTAAGTTTACTGCTCTATTTCACGCATTTTTGCTGCTGGGAATGTATGAAAAGACGTTCTATAATTGTAATAACTCACAGGGCGGTGATTGGAAGCCGTGAGTTCGAGTTATTCAACTTGTAGCGGACTGTTTTGTGGGATGCTTTGTGTTTCTGTTGGATTTCATGTTTGCTACAATTTTATGAAGTATTGGAGGAGAACGGGTGTGGAAAAACACCACATAAATTCAGGGTGGTGGGCTGGTCGTTCGTCGTAAAATCTTTTCGGGTGTTTGACACGACTACGGTGGTCGTTCTGTGTATGAAGAGATTGGGGTGTGTTGGGTTGTTTTGTAGTATTTTGTGATGTATATAAGGTTGGAAAATAATGTATATATGTTGTTACTATTGTATTCTTGTGTTGTTGGTGTTATATTGAATTTTGAAGAAGTAAGGATTATAGGGGAGATGTTTCCATTTTAATACAAATTAAGCTTGTCGTTCGTTGTGCGATTGTTGTACCTTTCGTAACTTAATGATTGTATTATTATCGTTGTTTTAGATTAATGTGTAAAGAAGCGAGTTCAATGTGGTGATTGGAAATATTGTGATAAGGCATGTTAAGGATGAACCTTTCCTTTATTTTGGCATGATCCAGTAACTACATGCATTTGGTGACGAGACATAATGAGAAGTTTATGTACATTATCATAGTCTCATAAGTTACAATATTATCCCTTATCGGGACTTCATATCCAGTTATGTATTGTCTTCTTCCAGTCAAGAGAGTAGAGGATTTATATAAATATACAGTATTACAGTATTTACACGACCATCGAGCAATAATCGGTGGGCAGACCCCTATTGGGAAACCTCTGATTAGATTGTACGTTATATACTATGCCTACTGTGGCCGAGTGTCAATGAGCGACCCCAAAGAGGGTTGGAAGGTTCAGAAGCTAAAGGAACTGAAGAAAATAATGGTTCATCGCAAGTCGACAAGTTGGAAATGTTATAACATGTACCTTTGGGGTGAGACTAGGGTTCTTAACATGATAATAGGGTTATGTTATTATTTATTTTAGTTTCATGATAGTCATGTGTTATGTTTTGAAGTTAAGCGAGTTGTGGAACAAAATTCGATGAAAGTGATCACAAGTTACGTTCATAAGTTTTACTTAACTTTGGGGACAGTGTAACTGCACTTTTCTCCTTATATACTTAGATTTACGGGGTGTTGCAGCCATTAAATTGAAGATCTATGAATCTATTTTCTAAATCATTAAACCGTTTCTCAATACGACATCATATTAGATAGATATTTGCGTTTTTGCGAGACTGCACAAACTGGTAGGTGACAAGTAGGTGTGTCATCTACTTGCCTAAATGATAGGATAAAATATGCCCAAAAAAGGGCTATTTCAGGTCGTCCAAAGAGTCCATTTAAGGGCTTAACTCCTGAAATATAACACTCATTATATATCACAATAAGCAAACATAAACCTATGTAAAAATCCTCCCAAAAATTGCACACAAACCCTAATTGATTTTCTCTCTTTTTCAAGTTCTAGTTGGAGGAAAAACCTAGAGTTTGAAGAATCAAGATAGGAGTTGAGGTATTCAACAAATAAGGTAAGTTTACTGCTCATTTTCTTGAATTTTTTCTGCTGGAAATGTATGGAAAGTAGTTCTATAATTGTAAGAACTCACGGGGCGGTGATCGGAAGCCGTGAGTTCGAGTTATTCAACTTGTAGCGGACTATTTTCTGGTATATTTGGTGTTGCTGTTGGATTGCGTGTTTACTACTGTTTTATGGAATATTGGAGAAGAACGGGTGTGGACAAACACCACATAAACTCAGGGTGGTTGGATGGTCGTTCGTCGTAACATTTTCGGGTGTTTGACACTACTACGGTGGTGATTTTGTGTATGAAGAGATTGGTGTGTGTTGGGTTGTTCTGTAGTATTTAGTAGTGTATATAAGGTTCAAAAATAATGTATATATGTTGTTAATGTTGTATTCTTGTCTTGTTGGTGTTATATTGAATTTTGAAAAGTAAGGATTATAGGGCAGATGTTGCCCGTTTTAATACAAAATAAGCTTGTCGTTCGTTGTGCGATTGTTGTTAATGTTGTAACTTAATGATTGTATTATTATGGTTGTTGTAGATTAAGGTGCAAAGAAGCAAGTTCAACGTGGTGATTGGAAAGTCTGTGATTGAGTATGTTAAGACTAAACCTTTCCTGCATTTTGGCATGATCCTGTAACTACATGTATTTGATGACGAGACAAAAGAGATGTTTATGTACATTATCCTAGTCTCATAAATTACAGTATTCTCCCTTATCGAGACTTTATATAAGTGAAGTATTGTCTTGTTATAGTTAAGAGAGTAGAGGTCTCTCTCTCTCTCTCTCTCTCTCTATATATATATATATATATATATATACATACACACACATACAATATTATAGTATTTTCACTACCATCGAGCTATAATTTGTGGGCAGGTCCCTATTGTGCAATGTCTAATTCGATGGTACATTACATACCGAGCCTACTGCGGCTGAGAACCTATGAGTGAGCCCAGAATGGCCGATATACCGAGCCTAGTATGGTCGAGCGCCTATGATTGAGCCTACTACGGCCGAGCAGTTACACGTTCCGAGCCTTATAGGGACAGACATCTATTTTACTTACTATATTGAGAGAGTTGAGTCTGTATCAGAAGTTTAGTATGTCTCTAGATCATCTTTGACTCCCAATTACTTTCAGTTATTATATTATTAGTTTACTTTTAGCTTTCACTTATTTTATTGCCTTACATACTCGATATATTATTTCGTACTGAAATCCCCATTCATGGTGACGCTGCATTTGATGCATGCAGGTTTTGATAGACAGATTGGTAGACCTCTTCCTTAGGTGTTGTTGTAGTTCGGGGACCGGTTCCGACCACAGTACATCCATCAACATAGGCTTGTAGACATATCATGTCAGTTAGTGCAGTATGTTAGGCTTGTAGGCCTTGTATGTATATTTTTGTTGGTTTGTCAGCTTTAATAGTTATGATGGCCTTGTTAGCCCAACTTTATATAGATGTTCAGTCAGAGCTAGTTTCTGTTAAGTTTTATATTTTGTTTCACAAATTGTCTTGCATTGTGGCCCTATGGCCTAAGTATGACATTGTTGTTCATAGTCCCTCAGTCTCAAGTTGGTAGGCTACGGCACCAAGTGCCGGTCTCGACCCCAGGTTCGCGGCCTGACAAACTTGATATTAGAGCAGTTCTGTCCTAGGAAATCTACAAGCCATGTCCAGTATGGTCTTGTTTATAGATGTGTTGTGCACCACATCATATAAGTAGGCAACTACAGGGTATATAGGAGTTGGTTACCCTTCTTTAAAATCTAAATCGTGCAGTAGAATTGAATTATAGGAAATTTGAGTTAAACTTACGTATTGGTGTTTGCATATAGAGATAACGGTGACTAGAAAGACTACGACTAGTCAGAGAAGAGATACAATAGTAGGTGAGGGGACCAGCAGGGTACCCCCAGTAGATGGGCCCCAGTATGAGGCCCAAGGCGAGACCCCTACTCAGCCTTTTCCGGCTCCTCTACCACCTGAGGAGATTCCTGGGGATAACGCACATCCAGTTTCCCCTCCACTTCTATCATATCAGGACTTGAGGAGTGCGGTACATTTGTTGACACATTTGGTAGCTATCCAACAATAGGCTAGGGCATCAGCTAGTGCAGGGTCTTCTAAGGCGCCTGGGAATTCAAGGGTCCAAGAGTTTATTGCTTTGAGTCCCCAGAGTTCACAGAGAAAGATTAGAGGGAGGAACCACAAGATTTAATAGATCAGCTTCACAGGATCTTTAGGGTTATGCGTGCCACGGAGAAATAGGCAGTTGAGTTGGCAGCTTTTCAAATCCGAGATATAGTCGTCCTTTGGTACGAGGGATGGGAGAGGTCCAGGGGACGTGATGCACCTCCAGCTATTTGGGAGAATTTTTTAGATACCTTCCTTGACTAGTACTTACCGTGGGAGATCCGACATGCTCGAGTCGATCAATTTCTAGCCCTCAAGCAGGGATTTATGAGTGTTTGAGAGTATAGTCTCCATTTTGACTCATTGGCTAGATATGCTCCATCCATAGTTGCTACTATGCAGGACAGGATCCACATGTTTATAGCAAGGTTGACCCCAGAGTTGACCGAGACATGTGCCACTACTGCATTGAAGATAGTATGGATATCTCCCGAACTTAGGCATTCGCCCAGAATATAGAAAGGGGCAGGCATCACCAGCAGGTTATAGGCCCCAGTACTTCGGACGGCCACCTAGGCCTCCACCGCCTCAGTTACAGGGTTACAGTTATGACTACTATACTCAGTTAGGACCAGATGAGAGCTCATGGGCATCGAGTTTGCAGCAATAAGGTTCAGGGCAGACATTGTTATTTTCACTGCGATGTGACATCTCTGGTAGAGGACACTTTGGCCAATGTCGAGCAGGTTCTGATGCTTGTTATACATGTGGACGCTTGGGGAATATGATGCGAGATTTCCCAAATAGATATTCTGGGGGTATGGCACAACCAACGAGTTCAGCAACAAGATCATCTATTTCCATGCATCCTTCAGGGTGCGAGTCTTAGTCTTCTACTGGAGGTCGAGGAAGAGGTAGAGGTTCCAGTTGAGCGGTAATCAGAACCGTATCTACGCTTTAGCGGGTCTTCACCAGATGTTGTGACACGTATATTGACCATTTTCTCTCGTGATTCTTATGCCTTGATAGGCCTAGGATCTACTTTATCATATATTACCGCATTTGTCGCGGGAAGGTTTAGTATAGTGCCTGAAATACTGGCTGATACTTTTATGGTATCTATATCGGTCGGAGAATCTATTATTTCTAGAAGGGTTTACCGAGGTTGTACGATGATTGTTTGTAGTCGTCATACCTCAGCCAGCCTAGTTGAGCTAGATATGATGGATTTTTATGCTATCATGGGCATGGACTGGTTGGCAGCTTCTATGACATAGTTAATTGCCGAGCAAAGGCAGCTAGATTTCATTTTCTGGGTGAGCCAATACTTAAATGGGTAGGTAATACAGCGACACCTAGAGGTAGGTTTATTTCCTATTTGAAGGCAAGGAAAATGATTGCAAAAAGGTGCATTTATCATATTGTGTGAGTTAAAGATGTAGAGCTGAGATGCCTACACTTCAGTCTATTCCAGTAGTCAGAGCCTATGCAAATGTGTTTCTAGATGAGTTTCCAAGTATTCCTCGAGAATGAAGATTGATTTTAGCATCGATTTGCTTCCGGGAACTCAACCAATATCCATCCCTCCGTATAGAATGGGACCTGCCAAATTGAAAGAATGAAGGAGCAGTTAAAAGATTTTCTGGAGAAAGATTTTCTGAAGTCAAGGGAAGGCAGTACGAGACCCAGAGTTGGTCGAGTTGAGAGAGCGAGTTCCGTAGTAGAATAAGCCACTATTAGAGCTCAAGGAAGATGGGGTTCTCAGGTACAGGGGTCGTTTGTGTGTCCCAGATGTAGTAGCGCTATGAAACATGATTATGTCAGAGGCACATTATTCGTGATACTCCTTTCATCAAGGGTCGATGAAGATGTATCATGACATTAAGGATATGTACTGGTGGGAAGAACATTGTTGCATTTGTCTCCTAGTGTCCTAGTTGCCAGCAAGTGACGGTAGAGAACCAGACGCCCGAAGGGCTAATGTAGACTATAGAGATCCTGACGTGGAAATGGGAGGCGATAAAGAAGGACTTTGTCACGGGTTTTCCTTGTTCTCATAGTAAGTTCGATTCTATATGGGTGATAGTCGACAGGCTCACGAAATCAGCCCATTTCCTACTAGTCAGATCCACATATACAACCAAACATTATGCAAAGTTATATATTAAGGAGATAGTGTGGCTACACGGAGTACCAGTATCTATTATATCAAACTGTGGGGCCTAGTTTAAAGCACATTTCTATAGGTCATTTCAGAGAGGTCTAGGGACTCAGGTGAATATCAGCACATATTTTCATCCATAGATTGATGGATAAGCCGAGTGCACAATTCAGACGCTCGAGGATAGGTTAGATCATGTGTGTTGGATTTTAAAAGAAGTTAGGATGAACATCTACCTCTTATTGAGTTTGCATATAATAAGAGTTACCACTCTAGTATCTAGATGGATCCGTACGAGGCTTTGTATGAGAGTAATAGAAGATCTCTTATAGAGTGGTTTGATGTTGGAGAATCTGTGTTACATAGGCCAGACGTGATTCATCAAGCCCTAGAGAAGGTAACGCTTATTCAGGAGCGACTGTCGATAACCCAGAGTCGTTAGAAGTTATATTCTGATATGCGGAGGTGAGACTTAGAGTTTGGGGTTGATGATTGGGTGTTCTTAAAGGTGTCACTTATGAAGGGCGTGATGAGGTTGGCAAGAAAAACAAGCTTAGTTCATGGTATATTGGGCCTTATAGCATTATTCGGAGAGTGTACTGACTAGCTTATGATTTAGATTTGCCCTCGAAATTAGAGTCTATCCATCCGGTTTTTCACGTATCTATGCTACGGAAGTGCATTGGGGATCCTACCCGAGTGGTGCCCACTGATGATGTGCAAATTACGGAGAACTTATCATACAAGGAAGTTCCAGTTGCCATCCTAGACCGACAAATCCGCAAGCTACGAAATAAGGAGGTAGCCTTCGTGAAAGATTTATGGAAAAGCAAGAACGTGGAAGAGATGACGTGGGAAGCGGAGGAAGAAATGAAGTCTAAATATCCCCATCTATTTTAAGCTGAAGATATGGCGCGAGCTGGGATATTTGAGCACAACTCTATTCAGGCCAGTAGGTCATCATGTAAGCTCTTATTTTTAACTTTAAGTATTTATGATTGATAGCCGTGTGAGGCCAAGTGTTGTTGTTTATAGACATTGGACATGTGTGGCATGTATAATATGTTTTCTGGCTGCGTGCATGTTAGTTTTGGTCTAGTGTACGGAGGAGACTGGCAAAAATTTTCCGAAGTCTGTAAGAGTAAACATTTGAGGACAAATGTTCCTAAGGGGCGGAATGATGTTACACCCCCATAAGTTCGTACGTAAAAGTGTGTCATAAGCAAACAAATGTAAGACCAAAAATGAGATCATCTTTAAAAGTATATAAAGTAAGATGTCATGTTACCTCGCAGGTTACAAATATTGAAGATCGTGAACAAAAAGTACAAAGAGGGTTGGAAGGTTCATAAGCTAAAGAAATTAAAGAAATTAATGGTACGCCGAAAGTCGACAAGTTGGGAATGTTATAACCCGTAACTTTGGGGTGAGACTAGGGTTCTTATCATGATCAGAGGGTTACGTTATTATTTATTTTAGTTTCATTATAGTCATGTGTTATTTTTTGAAGTCAAGCGAGTTGTAGAACAAAATTCGATGAAAATCATCACAAGTTACGTTAATAAGTTTTACTGAACTCTGGGGAAAATGTAACTGCACTTTTCTCCTTATATACTTAGAGTTATGGGGTGTTCTAGACGTTAAATTGAATATCTATGAATCTATTTTCTAAATCATTAAACGATTTGTCAATACGGCATCATATAATAGAGATATTTGTGTTTTTACGAGACTGCACAGACTGCTAGGTGACAAGTAGGTGTGTCACCTACTTGTCTAAATGGTAGGATAAAATATGGCCAAAGGGGGGCTATTTTGGATCGTCCAAAGAGTTCATTTAAGGGCTTATCTACTGAAATATAACACTCATTATATATCACAATAAGCAAACATAAACCCATGCAAAAATCCTCCCAAAAATTGGACACAAACCCTAATTGATTTTCTATCCTTTTCAAGTTCTAGTTGGAGGAAAAACCTAGAGTTTGAAGAATCAAGATAGGAGCTGAGTTATTCAACAAATAAGGTAAGTTTACTGCTCTATTTCATTCATTTTTTCTGCTGGAAATGTATGAAAAATCGTTCTATAATTGTAAGAACTCACGGGGCGGTGATCGGAAGCCGTGAGTTCGAGTTATTCAACTTGTAGCAGACTGTTTTGTGGGATGTTTTGTGTTGCTGTTGGATTGCGTGTTTAATACTGTTTTATGGAGTATTGGAGTAGAACAAGTGGGGAAAAACACCATATAAATGCAGGGTGGTGTGCTGGTTGTTCGTCGTAACATTTTCGGGTGTTTGACACTACTACATTGGTCGTTTTGTGTATGAAGAGATTAGGGTGTGTTGGGTTATTTTGTAGTATTTTGTGGTGTATATAAGGTTGGAAAATAATGTATATATGTTGTTACTGTTGTATTCTTGTGTTGTTGGTGTTATATTGAATTTGAAGAAGAGGATTATAGGGGAGATGTTGCCCGTTTTAATACAAATTAAGCTTTTTGTTCGTTTTGCGATTGCTGTACCTTTCGTAACTTAATGATTGTATTATTATCGTTGTTGTAGATTAAGGTGAAAAGAAGCGAGTTCAAAGTGGTGATTGTAAATATTAAGATAAGGCATGTTAAGGCTGAACCTTCTTTCATTTTGGCATGATCCAGTAACTACATGCATTGGTTGACGATACATAAAGAGAAGTTTATGTACATTATCCTAGTCTCATAAGTTACAGTATTCTCCCTTATCGAGACTTTATATCCAGTTAAGTATTGTCTTCTTCCAGTCAAGAGAGCATAGGGTCTATATATATACAGTATTATAGTATTTTCACGACCATCAAGCTATAATCAGTGGCCAGACCTCTATTGGGCAACTTCTGGTTAGACAGTACGTTATATACTGTTCCTACTGTGGCCGAGCGCCAATGAGAGACCCCATAATGGACGAGATACTGAGCCTAGTATGGATGAGTGCCTATGAGCAAGCCTACTATGGCCGAGTAGTTACACGTTCCGAACCTTATAGGGCCGAACAACTATTTTACTTACTATATTGAGAGAGTTGAGTCAGTATCAGTAGGTAAGTATATCTCCAAATCATCTTTGACTCCCAGTTACTTTCAATTATTATAGTATCAGTGTCACGCCACAAACTCAGGGAGCGCAACCGACACTCAACCGAGTGACACCGGTCGAGCAAGCCTATTAGATTTCCTTCTACCCAAACTAATACATGAATGAAGAGAAGATGTATTCCATTAATCAAACACTAAGTTGTTTTCATCAGCAACTTCCATTTCATTTCCGTTAGTAGCTTCATACATAATTTCCAAAATATTACAAGTTTATAGATATGAAGAAAAACGTGTTTGCTAAATACCAACATTTCTAGTTTTGACTCCCAACATCAACCACCACCCACAACAGATCTACAGAGCCTCTAAGTACAACTGAAGAGTAATATGGAAATGCCTGCAACAACGCTCTGGCTATACCTCAAAACAGAAAGTGACAACAATATAAACAAAATATATAACATATGACCCCGGAATGAAGTGGGGCTCACCGAGCCCGATGAGAAGAGGATGCGGCACTATCTGTGATTAACATTGTCCACTATGGAACCGCCTGCATCCATTTAAGATGCAGCACCCCCAGGAAAAGGGACGTTAGTACTGTCGAATAGAACTAGTATGTAAGGCAGACAAAATAACATATGGAAATACAATAACTCAAACAAGAGGCAAATGAAGTACATCTAGAAACTATGAAACGTCCCATAGAATCACATTTCACGTCTTATTATACTTACTTTATTCTGAACATCGTTTGGGATCAAGTGTTCCATATGAACTATGCGTGAGATAAAAAATATAATGTAAATGTAACAATATGTACAAACAAGGGCAATGGAAGTGGCATCTATTGTTCATACTGGATATGCGTTTTACAGACTGTCCATAGGGTTCACAAATTATATTATACACCTATATGTTTCCTAGTCCGTCCATAAGTTTCATGTATTGCATTATACACGTATGCGTTTCATAGACCGTCCATATGATTACATACACAATACACCTATGCGTTTCATAGACCGTCTGTATGATCATATACACAATACACCTATGTGTTTCATAGACCGTCCATAGGATCACATATACAATGCACCTATGTGTTTCATATACCATCCATAGGATCACATATACAATACACATATGCGTTTCATAGACCGCCTATATGATACAATACACATATGCATTTCATAGACCATCTATAGGATCACATATACAATACACCTATGTGTTTCATAGACCGTCCATACAATCACATATACAATACTCCTATGCGTTTCATAGACCGTCCATAGTATCACATATACAATACACATATGTGTTTCGTAGACCGTCCATAGGATCACATATACAATACACCTATGCATTTCATTTACCGTCCATAGGGTTCACATAACACCTTATTATGCACGAGACCATATATAAACTCAAAGTGACATGATTAACATTACATTAAAACACGCATGGTGAATCAATAAGTCGATTTCAATGGCACATGGCCCAAATTCATTTTCCATAAGATTCATCATCAATTAGCACAGAACATCTCACTTCCATCACATTATTCGCTCACTTGTCATCTTAAGGCCATTAGCTAAGTTCATAATTCTTGGGGACTTAACATCATAATCATTTACATTTATTATTTTAGAAGCATACCTACTATGATTTAAATCTATTGGAACATACAATGCCTCATAATTCTCATTTTGGTAATGCGGCCACATTTCAAGTTCATACTATTATTTTTATGTGCTTTCCATGGGTGATCATAGGACATTAATAACATTTATCATATAAAAGGGTCAAAACTCATTTCATAGTCTTGAACTCATTCTTTCATTTCATTGGCACTATTGGCCACAATTGTAATTTCTCACTCTTGGCATGATGGCCACATTTATCATATCCCATACTCACTTCTTTCAATGTCAAGCCTTATCAAATGTTATCAATAATAAGAGCATTTCAAATCAAGAATTTAGGTAAACATATCACTCTTGAACACATTCCCGAAGGATAACAAAATTTGAAAGGAGCATTCAGAACACGTTTTGAATACATAACTTCCGACACTTTGCTTACTCGGGACAATCGAATTTATTGGGAACAACTAGGACCATAGGAATAAGGAACTTGGGCCAACCATACTTGAAACTTACGGGAACATCATAGAATTAAATTTTAAGAGAGTAGTTTAGCCAACATGCCTCAAGTTCGCCCTTTAATGGTTCTACAATTATTCATTACACTAAGAAGTTTCAATCTACAATAACAACATTCAATGGGAACAATATTAGTAACAAATTCCATAGTTTAGGCCATTTAGACACTTTATCAAACACCTAGTAGGCATAAATCTCTACATCTCTTAACCATAGACCTAGTTCATCCCGCTACCACCATTTACCAACAATTTATTCCACCATCATTCTTAAACAATTTATAACTCCCAATATCACATGCATGACAATCCATCCACACCCAACCAACAAAATTCTATCAAATAATCATTTTTCAATCTCTACAATGGCTAAGTTTTTAAATTGGGAACTTATGACGTCCAATCACCATCCTGTAGATTCCAATACCCAATCTTACTTATATTCCCATATTAAACCCATGCATATAGGTCTAAGGGTGTAGGATTACCTTTTGGAAGATATCTTGCAAAACCCTCCTTGAGTTCTTGAAGAAATTTCTTGAAAAATTAAGGATTTCATGGTGGAATGAGTTATTTCTAGTGTGGTAATGATATGATTTACACCAATATAATGGGGATTTCTTACCTTGAAGATGGGAGGAGTTGGGTGCCTTGAGATAGTGGAGGAAAGCTCTAAAATTCGTCCAAGTGAAATGGGAAAAATGAGCCCATGAAATGACTTAAAAAGACCTAAAGCTAGGGCGCGCCCAGTCTCGTGAAGTGAGCCTCACTTCGCTGCCCACAACATACAAGGGAAGACAGGATCTGCACCTGGTCTAGCGAAGTGAGCCTCACTTCGCTGTCCGCCAAAATAGCTGGGTGATCTAACTTTGGTAATTTGATCATAACTTTTAGTAGGAATGTCCAAATGACAAAAGACTTGATGCGTTAGAAATTAGACTCAAAAAGCTACAGTACAGAGGAAAAAATCATTAGAAATATATTTATATTATGAGAGTTATACCTATTCAAATTCAAATATTGTACAAATTTGGACACCTATTCCACTTAACATTTCAAACTCGTTCCAAACAACTTCTTCCCACTTACAACCTTCCTTAACATTTCCTAAAACACTCTCCATATGTATTTTCAAGTCAAAATAATATGGTTCTATCCCATAGGTCTTCTTTAATAATCGGATACGTTATTTCCAAGTACCATTGGCGGACTTTATAAATCTAAATCAATAGGAAATTTTAACGGGTCCTTACAATCAATATAGTTTCAGCTTTCAGTTATTCTATTACTTTACATGCTCGGTACATTATTTCATACTGACATCCCCTTCCTGAAGACGCTGCATTTCATGCATGTAGGTTCAGATAGACAGAGTGGTAGAACTCATCTGCAGGTGTTGTCTGTGATCAACTTGGTCGGTAAGCTCCACGTCCTTCGGATTTTCCGGGTCTAGGGTTTTGAGAACATATTGTGTATACATGTATATATATTATAGGTATGTCGGGACCCTATTCCGATAATACTACATCCATCAGTAGAGGATTGTAGACATATCATGTCCGTTTGTGTAGTATGTTGGACTTGTAGACCTTGTATGTATATTTTTGTTTGGTTTTTCAGCTGTAGTAGTTATGATGGACTTGTCAGCCCAACTTTATATTGATGTTCAATCAGAGCTAGTTTTCATTCAGTTTTATATTTTGTTTCCCAAATTGTCTTGTAATGTGACCCTATGGTCAAAGTATGACATTTTATGTTCAGAGTCCTTCAGTCGCAAGTTGGTATGCTAGGTTAAGTGAGGCACGGGGTGCCGGTATCACCCCCTAGGTTCGGGGACTAATAACTAGTACCAAAATACTATACAGACATATCCAAGGTCTCAAAATATGAAATGAATTACAAGCGATGGGTATGATAGAAATCATGTAATTCTATGTCCCAAAAGTTTCATGCAATGTGTCCAACTATGCGCGAGCCCCTTGGGACTAGACCAACCATACCCGAAAGTAGAAAATCATCATATGAACTTATGGGAAGTCCAAAAACACGTCACAATGTACAATAACTTGAAACAACAGGTTGGGTCGTTATATTTTATTAGTCACATCAACAACTCATTGCCAAACATGTACCATAAAAGTGCCTCAGTTTCCTCATATATTGCTCCATAATGCCAAAATACCTCAAACAATTACAGAAACCTCCTAGAATATATAATTACCCACCATGATCCTAATTCATGGACTCTTGATATCTAAAAAGATATTTTGCCTATCCTAAATTGTCTAAAAGCATCCTTATTCAAAACAGACCTTATCCAAGTTAGATTATGCTAATTCTAGGTATGTTAGCTTCATCTCATTGAGTATAAGCTATTAAGACAATAACCAACACTATATTCCACATAAATCCAATTGACATGGTTTGTGCACTTGTAATAACCAGATAGGCCGTTTTGAGTTCTAGCTTTTTATTTTGTGATTTGAGACATGGAATAGCTTCATTTTATAATTTATGACTTGTGTGCAAGATTCGTTTTGATTTCTGAAACATTTAGATGTGTTTTTATAAGAAAATCTTGATTTTAGTGCTTTGATGTTGTTGGAGTTGTCCACGATTAACGTTCTTGGCAAAGAATCCATGATCTATATTTTCACAACGCTGATAGGTTTGTATGATGATGTTAGAAATATATGTATGCTTGTTTTGGGCCTGGATGACCCAAGGCCATTGCGGCGCTTATTGTTGAAAGTTGGAAATTTGAGTTATGAACATTGAAATTCTTTGGTTTTGATGGTTGCATCTTGATTTTTTATGTTATTTTGATGTTTTGAGCGAACAAGCGGGTTGTATGAGGTTTATATAATTTTTTGAATTTTTTACTGGAGTCCCAAGGGGCTCAGGTGAGTTTCGGGCTAATTTTGCTTAGTTTCTATTGTTGGTGTTGCAGTCATTGTATTTGCGATGGATAGCTTGCAATTGCGAGTGCTAGCTGACATTTGCAATATCTAGGGAGGAATTGCGAAGCTTAGGTTGCAACTGCGATGCACTTGTCAAAATTGTGACTTCTAAGGATAGGGGAATATATCGTATTTGTGACCATTGGTCGTATTTGTGAGATGTCCAATTGTGAACAAGTGTTAGCAATTATGATATTTGAAGCTGGGATAAAAATAAGAGATCTAGGGATTAGCTCATTTTGTTCCATTTTTTAGACCTAGACTATGCAAGGAGGTGATATGTGAGTGGATTTTCTTTCCCAACTTTATAGGATAGTAACTTTTACTTATTTTTGATTAATTTCCATTATTCTACATAGACATTCATCCCTAAAATCTAGGATTTCATATAGTAAAAATAGGGTTTTGGGTAGTAACTTAAGATTTTAAATTATAGAGGTTTAGACATGAATTTGAAGTCCCATCTCGAAACAAATCACATATTTGGACTCGAGGATGAATAGCTAATCAGAATTTGATCTTTTTGGTAGAGAGTTTCTTATGCTTGTTTTGATTTGTTCGAGCATTATTTGACTAGATTCGAGTTGTTTGGAGGCTTGTTTTAAATCAATTTGTTCTGGAAAGAGGTAAATATTATGGTTTAACCTTGACTTAAGGGAATTAGGATATAAATGAGTCTATTGCCTACGTGATCTACGTATTAGGGGTAGAATATATGCAAGGTGACAAGTGTATATATGTTATGATTGGTTAAAGCATGCAGGAAGAACTAGTTTATTTCATGTCTTTACTTATTTCATGCCTTTATTTGACATATGCCTTTACTTGTTACTTGCCACTACTTGTTTCATGCCTTTTCTTATTATATGTCCTTACTTGTTATATGTCTTACTTGTTACACACCTTTAATTTTTACATGCATTTACTTGTCATGTTTCTTTACTTGCTTATTACTTTACTTGTTTCATGCCTTACTCTTCTCTGCTATGTTGGAATGTGTGACTACTTGATTGTTCATGTGTAATTGAGTTGTTGGAGTCCTTGTTGAGATATATGTATGAGACTAGCTCTTGAATATTGGGTTGCCTATCATACGTTGTTCATGTTTATATTTCCTTCGTGAGTTGTGCATATTCGTTCTCTTTTATGTTATGTTGTAAATTTTACCATACTTGGTCGTTTGTCGGGTGTTTTCCTATGAATCGGTATGTTGGATTATGTTTCACGCTGAAATGGTATTTTAATTGAATCATATTGCATGCCATAATCGTATTGTGATTAGATCCGGTTTCACGGTGTAGTGGTATTGTGATTCGATCGGGTTTCACGTTGGAACAAATATGATGTCTTGTTCTTATTTCTTAGTTGTTTCTCTCCGTTGTGGAGTTAGTGTTATAAGGTCATGCCATATTGTTAATTGTGTCTCTCTATTTTTCTTATGCTTTCTGCTTATTACTTGCACAAGTTTATAGTATGTGTCTTGTCATAGGATAGGCTCATCGAGGATAGGCTCGTTACTTACTGAGTACATGAGATCATTTGTACTTATACTATACTTTTATACTTTTTGTGCAGATTCTGGCAATAGTCATAGCGGTGCTCCTAGGGGTAATTAGTGTTGCATACCCTTTCGTAGACTCTAGAGTCACATTCCTTATCTTCTTTTACTATTTAATTGTACCAGATAATATTGTCCTTCCTTTCAAACTTTGTATTTCACCAATCTTGGTAGGTGTTATGATGGTTTTGGTAGTTTAAGATTTATTATGTTATTTTCATAATTTTGTAATAATTATTTATAATGTTTTGTTGTTAAATGTTTAATTTTGCTTTTGTTATTGTTGTTAAGTTTTGGTTTTCCTACCAAGCGGTGTTAGGAACCATCATGACCCCTTGCTTGGGATTTTGGGTTGTGAAAATTTGGTATCAGATTCATAGAATGCATAGGTGTTAGTTGAGTCTTGAGGATCGGTACGGAGACATCCGTACTTACCTTCGAGAGGCTATAAGGCTTTAGGGAACTACCATTTCTTTCTCTCTTCATGAGACTTTGTTCTATTCAAAAAGTTTGAATCTTTACCATCCTATTCTCTCATAGATGGTGAGGAAACGCGCTACAGTCGTAGTGGATTAGGAGCCCTAGGTAGTAGCCCCTACCAATGTAGGGGCCGAGACAAGGGAAGATCTAGAGACCAGCACATGACACATGCAACAACTCCTAATGCTACTCACGCTCGTGCTAGAGTAGTACCAGTCGAGCCTTATATAGCTCCTGATGATTAGCATATCCCAATGCAGGATGATGTAGTATGGACAACCCATGTTCCGTAGGGTTTATTGCCACCCTAGTGCTTCAGGACACCTTGGTTCATATTGTTGTCCTCATGGAGAACATGGTTCAGGCGGGTCTGCATCATATGGCATGAGCTGCTTCTCAGGATGGGGGAGGAGCTTACACTCCTAGTAATCTCACTCCAGAGTAGATGGTGTGGAGATATCAAACCCAAAGTGTATTCCTAGTTGGTGTGGTTCAACTTATTATTGTAGCACAATTTGAGGTTAGGCATGTGATGTCAGTTGATGAGCTGAAGAGGATGGACATGTATTAGAAGTTGTTCCGTCCTAACTTCATAAGTGTGCCTTTAGAGGATTCCTAGGAGTTCTTGGATTGATTCCATGAGATTTTGCATAATTTGGGACTAGTTGAGTCCAATGGAGTTGATATTATCGTCTTTTAGATGTAAGTTTCAGCAAAAAGGTGGTGGCAACCTATGAGAATGGCATACTATTAGGGTTGCCTTCTCTTACTTCTGCTCCGCTTTTGCATCTTTTCTTGAATAAGTTCATCCTTCTCACACTAAGGGACAAGCTATGCATGCAGTTTGAGCGTCTTCAGCAGGGTGGTATCACAACCACTCAGTATGAGATGAGGTTTGTTGATTTGTCTCGCCATGCGGCCATTCTTATCCCTATAATAGGTAGAAAGTGTGGAGGTTCATCGAGGGGGTTTTCTATGGTATCAGAATTTAGATTGCTAGAGAGGCCAATATTGAGACTTCATTCACTTAGGTATTGGAGATTTCTAGGAGGATTGGCACATTCATGGCCAGGGGAGAGAGGCGACGAGTGACAAAAGGCCTCGTCATTTTGGTGGTTTCAGTGGTGCCTCTTATAGAGAAAGGGTTTGGTAGAGTCAGGCTATCAAGCCAGTTCACTCCGTGCTCCACATTTCTCATGGTACTTCAGATGGCCATGGTACTTATGGTTCTCGCCTAGGACATTCATCATACAATTCACCTTTATCTCAGGGTCATATTAGTATGCACCCGGTACAGAGTTTCTATGGTGATCATTTGGGTCATTAAAGATAGCTTCAAATTCAGCAACCATGTCAGCCGAAGGGTTACTTTGAGTATGGAGATGCAGGTCACCTCAGAAGGTGTTGTCCGAGTTTGCAGAGTGGTGTGCCACAACAATGTACTCATGTAATGATTCCGGCACCAGGTGCTACACCCCTCGCATAACCAACTAGAAGTGGTGGTCAACCAGCTAAAGCTAGATGTTAGCTAGCTAGAGGACGTCCTAGAGGGGGAGGACAGACTGAAAGGGCTCAGCCCCATAGTTATGCATTTCCTGGTAAGCTTCAGGCGGAGTCGTCTAATGAAGTTATCACAGGAACTATCTCAAACTGTTATAGAGATTCTTTGGTGTTGTTTGATCTGAGTTTTGTTTTTTCATATGTATCTTTATTTTGTATCGCACTTGAGTATGCCTTGTGATTCTCTTGATATTAATGTTTTTGTGTCTACACCAGTTGGGGATTCTATTAGTTGATTGGGTGTACAGTTTTGTGTTGTTACTATTAATGGTTCTAATCCCATATCGATCTGTTTTTTAGGATATTGTGGACTTTGAGGTTATTTTGGTCATCGATTGGTTGTTTTCATATCATGCAATCTTGGATTGTCACGACAAGACTCTGACTTTAGCTATACTAGGTTTCCTAGACTAGAGTTGAGAGGTACCCTTGGCCATTCTACGAGTAGGGTGGTTTCACTTTCGAAGGAACAACGCATAGGTGAAAAGGGGTGTTTAGTGTATTTAGCTTACATCTAGGATTTTAGTAGAGAGGTTCCTTCTATAGATTCAATACTAGTTGTGAGAGAGTTTCCAATGGATTTACCGGGATCGTATTGACTTGATTTCGGGCACCCAGCCTATTTCTATCCCACCATACCGTATGAATCTAGCTGAGTGGAAGGAATTGAAGGAGCAGTTGCAGGATTTTCTGGATAAGGGATTCATTAAATCGAGTGATTCTACTTTAGGTGTGCCAGTGTTGTTTTTGAAGAAGAAGGATGGTTCTATGATAATGTGCATTGATTATTGGTAGTTGAACGAGGTTATCATCAAGAAAACCTTTTCCTTGGATTGACGAATTTGCTGGACAGTTTTAGGGAGCCAAGGTGTTTTGCACAATTGATTTGACATCTAGATATCATCGAGTGAAGATTAGGGCATTGGATGTACCTAAGACAACTTTTAGGACTCATTATGGTCATTATGAGTTATTGGTGATGTCATTTGGTTTGACTAATGATGCATTAGCTTTCACGGATTTGATGAACCGAGCGTTCAAGTCTTATTTGTATTCCTTTCTGATTTTGCTCATCAATGATGTAACGATTAGACCGGTCATTTTGAGAAGTTGAACTTCATTCAATGGTTAGAGGTCTTGTGTAGATTCATATGGTGTATTATGACTTGTGTGTATTGTCGGTTTTGTTTTTTGAGTGGTTCAGGATTGATTTGGAAGAATGATTCTCATTTTAGACGCTTTAAGTTGACAGAGTTGACCAAATTTGACTTTTGTGCATTTGACCTCGGATCGGAGTTTTGATGGTTCCGTTAGGTCCAGATGGTGATTTTATACTTGGGCATATGCCCATATTTTGATTTGGATGTTTCTAAAAGGTTTTGGCACTCTTTGGCAAAAGTTGGCAATTTGAAGGTTTGAAAAGTTCGAAGTTTGATCCGGAGTTGACTTTGACGATATCAAGTTCGGATTTTGTTTTTAGAGTTGGAATAAGTTTGTTATTTCATTTGGAACTTGTGTGCAAAATTTGAGGTCATTCCGAGAGTATTTGATGTGGTTTGGCACAAGTTTTAGAAGTTGATAGTTCAAAAGTTCATTAAGTTTGATTTGAAGTATGATTTGCGGTTTTGATGTTATTATATGTGATTTGAGGCCTCCACTAGGTCCGTGTTATATTTGGGACTTTCTAGTGTTTTCAGACAGGGTCCCGAGGGGCTCTGGTGAGTTTCAAGCGGATTTCGAACCATTTTGAGTAATGTTGTTTAATGGTGGATTGGCATGTGACTGGTGTCATCACACATGTGGAATCTTGGGATTAGGTGCAGAGCTGCAAATGCGGCTGAGGAGGCGTAGAAGCGAAATGTTAAGCTGGGGAAGGACAACACAAATATTGAGGGTTTAGTGCATTTGCAAGAGCGCAGATGCGAGCAGAGTTGCGCATGAGCGGGAAGGTAGATTGGCAGGGCATTTCGCAAAAGCTGGTATGACTCGCACCTGCGATGTCATAGAAGCGGAGTGTTTCCCGCAGGTATGAGAGGTTGGGGTTTCAATGTTTTTCTGCAGAAACGACGCCTCAGGAGTAGTTTTTGGTTTCCATATGCGACAATGTTGCGCAGAACATGATATATCAAGGGCTGAGTTATTCTATATCATTTGGAGATTTGGAGCTCGGTTTTGGGCTATTTTGGAGCACGGTTATTTTATCACGTTGATGCGGGTAAGTGTTTTTGACTCGATTTTGATTATATTATATGATTCTATCTTCCATTTGTGCATTTGATTGATGATTCTAAAAGAGAAATTGAGGTTTTTGTCTAAACAATTCAAAAATGAATATTGTGTTTTGAACATCGATTGGAGTCAGATTTGGGTGAAATTAGTATGGTTGGACTCGACTTCTAATGGGCTGTTGGAATTTATTAGAAGTTGTTGGAATTTATGAGTTTTGCCGAGTTCTGAGGTATAGGTCTGGGTTGACTTTTTTGTTGACTTTGAGTATTTGATTAAATATTCGACCATTATCGTGTGAGTTTGCTTATTTCGGTATTATTTGGCGATTTTCAGTTGCTTTTGGCTAGTTTCGAGCCGTTCGGAGGTCGATTCACATTCAATGGTATTTCTGGAGTTTTTTTGTTTGCTCGGCATTTGATTTCGCTTGCTTGAGGTAAGTATCTTACCTAAACATGGTTGAGGCACTAGTTGCCTGAGTTATTTGTGATAGCTATGTGCTATAAGTGTGCATATGTGAGGGGTTTGAGCCCATGTGCGAGCAACGAGGTATTTATCCATGCTCGGGGTAGTGCTTAGGCTATGAAATTCCTTGAATTGGTCGTCAAGCTGCTGTGATGTTTCTCATATTTGTAACCCTATTGTGAATTATTTGATCTGTGTTTGAGGTTACATAGAGGCTAATCCCCTTAATGAACTTGATAATTGCTATTTCCGTGATAGAATTGCCGATTTGAGCTTAGATAGAACACTTTGAACATGCATACACCTTAGCATGTCATTTATACCAGTCTAGGAGTATGGAAACTGATATTCATTGACCATAAGCATATATTCCTGTATATTTGCTTTCTATGTGATATGATGTGGACTATTCGTGTGTGACCACGCACGAGTGGAGTGTGTTGTTATGCCTGTGACCACGCTGGGCAGATTGCGATATAGCCTGTGACCACACCGGGTTGATCCTTGATAGTTAGCTTGTGACCACGCCGGTCGGATTATTGTATTGAGACCCTGACCACATAGTGCAGATTATGATATTGAGCCTGTGACCATGCCAGGCTAACAACACGTTGTCACGACCCAAAACCCAACATGTCGTGACGATGCCTATCGCAGTACTGGGCAAGCTGGCAACCACAAATAACTGCAAATTTTTAAATGGAAAACAAGAGGAAACAAGTTTAACAGTAATAAATCTCATAAATAGTCGATAAGAAATACTACGACTCACCTACAAAATTCCCCAAAATTCGGGTGTAATTGAGTACTTGAGCTACTAAATATCAACGTAGCCAAAATCTATTACAACGGTCTTGAAAGATAGAACAATGTAACTAAAAGGAAATAGAAGTATAGTTGAGGTATGCGGACGCCAAGGATACCTCAAAAGTCTCCAAGTCAGAAGTACTCCAAATCTAGCAACCACTGCGCCCAGATATACCTGGATTTGCACATGAAGTACAGAGTGTAGTATGAGTACAACCAACCCAATATACTCAATAAGTAGCAAGACTAACCTTGGGCTAAAATCAGTGACGAGATCAAATAGGTACAGTCCAAAACTGGGTTATAAAAGTATAGATATGACAGGAAAAATAATAGTAATAACTCAGAAAAATTTCATAATCAGTTTGTACGTAGTACGAAAATGTAGACATGCTTTAAAGTTTAATAGTTTAAGTTCAACATGGATAAAATATGCCAAGTGTGACTCATGTGAGGAATGTTACATCTCTATATCTATATGTCAAATGTGCATGTCACATGTAATGCATCACAATGATAACCTCACGCACTCACACTCTCAGAGTACTCAATCATATTGTCTCCACTTTCACTCATCACACTCAATCACTCAGCACTATATGGTACATGCGCTCACAGTTGGTATGTCAGACTCCGAAGGAGCAGATCCTGCCCAAGCTCTAATATAAAGCAAATATGGCCTGCTACGGCGTACAGCCGGTCCCATAATAATACTATACAAAGCATATAAGGCTTGTTGCGGTGTGCAACCCGATCCATAATATATATATATATATATATATATATATATATATATATATATATATATATATAAAGCCAAGAGTTCCTATTGCGGCGTGCAGCCCGATCCACAACCGCACTCACAACACGGCTCTCAGGCCCCAACTCAGTCATCAATCTCTCTGGTCTCTTGGGCTCACCAATCTCATACCGAACAGCCCAAACAATGATACATGATGCAATAATAAGTAGCAACTGAGACCGAGATATGATATGCAAATGATGGATGTAACTGAATACAAAATTACCATTTAAGCAAATAAATCAATAGCAGAAATAACCCAGTGGGTCCCAACAAAAGAAGCATATAGCCTAAACATGATTCCTAATATGAATTTCAGCTCAATTACTCTAACACATAATGATCACATGAATAGCAACAAGGTTTGGTAACTACACAGTACCACGAAGCTGATCGGGTCACAATTACCATGATGCACGCCAACACGCCTTTCACCTATCATGTGTGTCACCTCAACACCATTCACATAACACGTATTTCAGGGATTCATACTCTCAAAACCAAGTTTAGAAGTGTTACATACCCCAAACCGTGCAAATACCTACTCCAACAAGCCCTTGCCTCGCGAATCGGCCTTCATCAACTCGGATATAGACACAAACAACTTAATACAATCAACACAACCTATAGGAATCAATTCCACATGATAAAGCTAGGTTATTTAATAAAAGTTAAGAAGTCAACACAAAAGTCAACCCTGGGCTACGTCCCATAATCCAAGAAAATCTGAACTCCCATTCAACAAAGAGTCCATCCATACAAAAATTACTCAATTCCGATCTCAACTTGATCTTCAAATCCTCAAATTAAAGTCTATGAAGTTTCTACAATTTTTCCCAAGTTTTTCAACCCAAAACACTAATTTATGTTACAATCCATACTTGCGTACGTTAGTTCACGCAGTAAGTTAGGCAACGTAAATCAAAGAAGGGTTTATCTTTGAGATGATAAGAAGTTAATCATATTTGTCTTAAATGATAAAAGGGTGTATAAGACTGGTTAGCAAGTATTAGAAGTTAAGCGAATCAAGGATGTTGTAACCCGTATTTTCGAGTAAAAATAGAGGTGCTTAATATGCTCAAGAGGTCGTGTTTTAATTTATTTGAATCATATAATATCCTTATCATAATTCTTGAAGTCAAACAGGTTATAAAAAAAAAAGTCGAAAAAAGTTGTCGCAACTTACGTTCATAATTTTACCTAAAATTTAGGTCACATGTTACTATAATTTTCTCACAATTTACTTGGAATTACGGGCTTTCCTACCCACCAAGTTTACTATTTATGAGTCTCTTTTCCAACACATTAAACCTTATACGACATAGGAGTAGAAAAATATTTGCGTTTTCGCGAAACTACACCAAGTAGCTCTCTATGGGACCCACACACGCGGTTGAGATATATTGATATATATAAGATACCTCAACCCCATTTTAACTCATTAATTTTCATTATCTTCAGACCCTAAGCATCTAAAAACACTCTCTCACATTTCTCTCATGATCCAAGACCCAAACAAAGGTCAGACAACACAAATCAAGTGTCGGGAATCCCGTCGCGCTAGTAAGTTTCTTATTCTTCTTGTTGTTGCTGATCTTTGGGTGGGTCCAGCTCGTGGGAGATTTTTTTTAAATGTTTTAATTTATATTAAATACTCTCTCAAGTTTTTAATATCAACCCTAGGTGATTTCAAGTCTTCCAAAGTGATTATAGTGCCGAAAAACTGGGGTTGATTGTTAGTTTCGCTTCCTTGTTTGTGGCGCAATTGGAAGGATATTTCGTAGGGAATTAAGGTCAAATCAGAGTTTTTATATATTTTTAAAGGTAAGGAACATCTTACTCTACATGTATTTAATATTATACAAATTGCGGCTTTGTCGTTGAAGCTAGAACTTTTGAGTTATCTATTAAAAGGCTTGTTAGTAATGTTGTTGGTTGTTGAACTATTTTTGGAGGCTCAGTATGATTATTATTGATATTGTTTGGGATTTTTGGTGATGGTTTTAACTTTTGGGAAGTCATATAAATAGGGGAGGTGTTGTCCGTTTCATCGTAAAATAGGTTACGGTCAATACATAATAGTTACGACGCTTAAACGATAACGATAGTGTCATTTCTTTTATTATAGACTCAGGAGATGTGATGTTTGCATAGCTTGAGGTTGGGTAGTATATACAAAGTATGCGAGGAATTTCCTTTACTACTTTTGCATGACTCTGATTGTACATAATGTAATGAACAAGCGTCCAAATATACTCCACTCTTAGAAGCTAGAAGAACTTACATTGTTTCCCTTATTATGTAATGATTGATGTTGATGTTGCTTCTCTTATTCTTATGTTATCAATGTTGTTGGTACTTTCCGATTCTTATAAGATCCATGACGATGAGTTAGTCCTAATAACGTGTATAGAGGTTACCAACCTTACGTCACTCCGAAAGGTTCAGAATAGTATTTCGATGAGTCCAGCTTGCACTATATATATGTACCTATTTTACTCCACCGAACCGCGCTATAGTCGGCCGGGTATGGCACCTATTGTTCAACCACTGATCAGTTGGGTTTTACCGATCTTCACGTGGCCAGGTAGGATTCTACCGATCCTTATGATGGCTGGGTACGTTTTTACCGAGCCTATTACGGCCGGGTACGATATGATGATGATGATGCTCACAGAGGCATATTTTATTAAAATTATATATATATATATATATATGTGTGTGTGTGTGTGTGTGTGTGTGTGTGTGTGTGCGTGCGTGTGTGTGCGTGTGTGTGTGTGTCATGCATTTCATGCCAGTCGCCCTCAGAGGCACTCAGATGTTACAAGTTGTATGTTCTCTATCCTTGTTTACATTACTGTTCTTACTTATGATTTCCTGCCTTACATACTCAGTACTTTATTCGTACTGACGCCCTTTTTATTTTGTGGATGCCTCATGTCGTGCTACAGGTCCTGATAGACAGGTAGACGAAGCTCCCTCACCATAGTAGGTTGCCCAGTTCAGTGTTTATTGGTGAGATCCCTTCTCTGGACTTACCGTGGTCTTAGTATGTATTTTCGTTCTGGCAATGTTGCAGCACTTATGTTCCTTTAGAGGTTCATAGACATGTGTGGATTCATGTATAGTCTGGATTGCCTTATCGACTGAATTTTATTGTATAGATTCTCATGGCAGCTTGTTGGATCGTACCTTATATATACCTTCATGACAGCCTTTTCACCCATGATATATATGTTCATGCCATTATCTGTCATTGTTGGTTGTTTAGGATTCATGTCTACCATTATATTGATCTCGTCGGCCTTTATAGATAATAAGAAAGTTTAGATAAAATGTATGTTGGTGCTCAGCGGGAGTTGCCCGGGTGCCAGTCATAGCCCTCTAGTTTGGGTTGTGAAAAACTTGGTATCAGAGCAAGTCTGCCCTAAGGGTAGTCTATGAGCTGTGTCTAGCGGCGTCTTGAATATGGATGTGTAGCGTACCATATTTATAATTAGGAGGCTACATGACATCTAGGGTTGCTACCTTCTTTCTGAATCTACATCGTGCATATGGTTGAGTCGTAAGTGTTTGTCTCTAATACTCTAATATTCACCTTGTTTTATTTCAGCGATTCCTTCAATTAGGAAGCAAGAGATTAGTAGACGGCTCTATACAACTATGGGAAAGGGTACCGGTCAGGTGCCTCTGACCAGAGCATGCCAAAGTGAGGCCCAGAGTGAGATGTCGTCTCATACCTCATCTACACCGTCTCCTCCAGAGGATATTAGGAGGGACCAACACCTCTAGTTCCTCCTTCTGGAACTACAGACCATGATATGCGTAGTGCGGTGTAGTTATTTGACTAGATTTGTAGCTGCTCAGGCTCAGACGCAGAATATTGATGCTGCTGATAAATCAATTAGTGTAAGAGTTTGTGATTTTATTAATCTAGACCCTCAAATGTTTATCGGATTAGACCCCAAGGAAGACCCGCAAAATTTTATTGACCGGGTTCATCGTACACAGCGGGTTATGCACACTAGTGATACCGATGCAGTAGAGTTGGCTTCTTATCGATTATGTTATTTAGCATTTTTGTGGTATGTTATTTGGGAGGGATCGAGGATCCAAACACTCCTCCAGTTGTGTGGAAGGAATTTTCATAGGCCTTTCTTCATCACTACTTGCCAGTTGAGATACGACAAGCTAGAGCTGATAAGTTCTTGAACATTCGACAAGGCAATATGAGTGTGTGCGAGTATATTATGCAGTTTGATTCTTTAGCTCGGTATTCTCCCCATATGGTGGCCGATATGAGTTCTTGAATAGGTTGGGACCACATCTGATAAATGAGTGCACGACGACCTCCTTGGTGGAGGGCATGGATATTTCCCGTATTCAAGCTTATGCCCAGACACTAGATGATGGTGAGCTCCAGTAAAGGGCAGATAGGGAGAAGGATAGGGGCCAACTTAATAGGGCAATATTTGTAGGGTATTCTGGTGACTTCAGAGGTAGTATCAGGCCCCAGATATCGAGAAGTTTGACGCCACCTGTAGCTAGTGCTCCTTCACAGTTTCAGAGTCCTCAATATGATCGACATATCTATTTTGGCCCAGGTCAGAGTTCACAGGCATCAGGCTCGCTATATCATAGGGGTGCTAGTCAGTTGAGACCCCATTTTGTGATCAGTGCGGAAAGGCCCACTTTGGATTGTGTCGTCGAGGTTATAATGCATGCTATTCTTATGAATACCCTGGACATATGATGTGGGATTGTCGTAACATAAGAGGTGGTGGTATGGCTCAGCCGAATTGATCTCTATCTGGTTCTTCCTCGTCAGTCCGACCTCCAACACATTGTTTTCAGCAATCGACATGTCGTGGTAGAGGTAGAGGTGCAGTTCCGAGTTCGAGTGGTACTCAAAATCGAGATTATGCTCTAGTAGTTCGACAAGATATCAAGTCGTCTTCGGATGTTGTTATGTGCATATTGCCTTTGTTTTCTTTTAATATATATGCACTTATTGATCCGGGATCTACATTATCATACTTTACACCCTTTGTGGCTAATATGTTTTGCATTGAACGTGAATTAATAAGTAAACCACTTGTTGTATCCACTCTGATAGGAGATTCTATGATTTCTAGAAGGGTATATGAAGATTTCACAGTGATGATTTGTAATCGTCAAACCTCGGCGAATCTATTTGATTTAGAAATGGTTGATTTTTATGTGCTAATGGGAATGGACTGGTTGGCCTCATGCTATAAAAATTTTGATTGTTATGCGAAGATGGTTAGGTTTCAGTTTCCTAGTGAACCCATCATTGAATGGGAGGGGAACATTGCTACGCCAAAAGGTATGTTTATTTCCTATCTTAAGGCAAGGAAGATGATCTCAAAAGTTACATTTATCATCTCGTTCGTGCCAGGGATGTAGAGGCGAAGCCTCCTACTCTACAATCAATCGCCATGGTCCATGAATTTCCAGACATTTTCCCAGATGAACTCCCAGGCCTTCCTCCTAAAAGGGAGATTGAGTTTAGCATTGATGTGTTCCCTGACACTCAACCGATCACATCCCTCTGTACAGGATGGCCCCGGTAGAGTTGTGAGAGTTGAAAGTGCAGTTGAAGGACTTGTTGGATAAGGGATTTATTAGGTCTAGCACTTCACCTTAGGATGCGCCAGTCTTGTTCGTGCGGAATAAAGACGGGTCGTTAAGGATTGTATCGATTATCGACAATTGAATAAGTTTACCATAAAGAACAAGTATCGACTTCCAATGATTGATGGCTTGTTTCACCAACTCCAGGAATCCAAGTATCTATTCAAGATTGACTTACATTTAGGGTATCATCAGGTGAGGGTTAAAGAGAAGGATATTCCAAACAAGATATGGGCACTTTGAGTTCATGGTGATGTTGTTCGGGCTAACAAATGCCCCATCAGCTTTTATGGATCTCATGAATAGTGTATTCAGACCCTATCTTGGCGTGTTTGTGATCATATTCAGTGATGATATTCTGGTGTATTCTCGTTCAGAGGTGGAACATACGAGCCACTTGCGGATAGTATTACAAACCCTTCAGGATCATAAGTTATATGCTAAGCTCTCCAAATGTGAATTCTGACATAAATCAGTAGCATTGCTTGGCCATGTGATATCTGACGAGGGTATTAGTGTCGACACTAAGAAGATCGATGCAGTAAAGGATTTTTGGCTCGTACCTTATATATAGCTTCATGACAGCCTTGTCACCCATTTTAAATATGTTCATGCCATTTTCTGTCATTGTTGGTTGTTTAGGATTCATGTCTACCATTTATATTGATCTCGTCGGCCCTTATAGATAATAATAAAAGTTAGATAAAATGTATGTTGGTGCTCGGCAGGTATGGCTCGGGTGCCAGTCATGGCCCCCCAGTTTGGGTCATGACAAATTAAATAGTAAAGACAATGATAGATTCATGTATATTAACCAAATCCTAGTAAGAATCACTTAACCCAATCAATTCCCTGAAAATCCCTTCAAAAATTGCCACAAAACGAGCTCCCAAAGTCCAAATGTGAAATAATACTCAAACCCTTGTTTTTGAAATCTTATATTTTTCCCAGATGCTCCTCTTCGCGATCGCGGGAAGTCCCTGGCGATCGTTAAGAACAAAATCACAGCCCTCCAAATTACTCTTCGCGAACGCGAACGCGGTGCATAGAAACTCAAATATATGCGATTGCGATGAACAAACGCGTGGTTTCTAGGCCACCCCTCTTTCCTTCTTCGTGAACACCGAACAACCCTCATGTTCCCGTAGTACTACTGACCACAGCTCCGCGATCGAAGACCGTTTCACATGATCGCATAGAACAATTTTCACCAGTCGCCCAATCAACTCTTGGAGATTGCGGGCTTGCACTCACGATTGCGTATAAGGAAAACAAAAGCACAGGCATCATCAACTTCACCAAATCTTCTAAATATAATTCGATCTGTTAACCATCCGAAATCCATCTGAGGCCCCTAAGACCTCAACCAAACATAAAAACAACTCCTAAAACATCATACGAACTCGGTTGAAGCCTCAAATCACATCAAGCAATACTAAAACCACAAATCGCGCATCGATTCAAGCCTAATGAACTTATGGACTTCTAACTTCGAAAACTAATACCGAAACATACCAAACTAACTCTGGTTGACCTCAAATTTGGCACACACGTCATAATGAAACCTATTCCAACTTCCAAAACCAAAATTCGAGCCCGTAAACCGCCAAACCAACTCTCGGTTAATCTTCTCAGCTCTCCAAACTTCAACTTTTTCAACTTTCGCCAATTTAAGCCAAAATAATCTAGGGACCTTCAAATCAATATCAAGACACACTCCTAAGTTCAAAATCACCATACAGAACTATCGAAACCATCAAAACTCCATTCAGGAGTCATATATACATAAGTCAACATCCAATCAACTCATTCAACTTAGACTTCCAACCTTGAGACTAAGTGTCCCAATTTATGTTGAAACATCCCCGGAACAAAACCAACCACTCCGGCAAGTCACATAATAACAAATGAGCATAGAATAAGCAATAGATGGGGGAACGTGGCTATAATACTCAAAAAAAGTCGGCCAGATCGTTACATTTTCCCCTCTTAAACAAATGTTCGTCCTCGAACAGGTCTAGATTCATACCTAGAGTCTCAAATAGGCGTGTATATATGCTATCCATATCTTGCTTGGTATCCCAAGTAGCCTCCTCGACTAGCTGACCTCTCCATTACACCTTCACTGAAGCTACATTCTTTGACCTCAACTTTAGAACCTGACGATCCAAAATGGCCATCGGCTCCATATCATAAGTCAAATCACCTTATAACTGAATCGTGTTGAAGTCCAAAATGTGAGACGGATCGCGGAAATACTTCCAGAGCATGGAAACATGAAACACTGGAAAAACACTCGATGGACTAGGCGGTAGTGCTAGCTTGTAAGCCACGTCTCCAATCCTTTCAAGCACCTCAAAAGGGCCAATATACCGAGGGTTTAACTTGCCCTTCTTCCTGAATCTGATACATCCTTCACGGGTGAAACTTTGAGCAATACCTTCTCCCCCACCATGTAGGCAACATCACAAACCTTCCGATCGGTGTAACTTTTCCATCTAGATTGCACCGTGTGATGCCGATCATGAATCAACTTAACTTTTTCCAAAGCTTCCTGAACCAAGTCAATACACAATAGCCTAGCCTCACCCGGCTCAAACCAACTAACTGGAGACTGACACTGTCTCCAATACAAGGCTTCGTACGGAGCCATTTGAATACTCAATTAGTAGCTGTTGTTGTAGGCAAACTCTGCAAGCGGAAGAAATTGATCCCAATAATGCCTGAAATCCATGATGCATGCGCGTAGCATATCCTCTAATATCTGAATAGTGCACTCTGACTATCCGACCATCTGAGGGTGGAATGTTGTACTCAACTCAACCCGTGTGCCTAACTCTCACGACACTACTCTCCAAAACTGCGATATGAAATATGTGCATACAAATTTGACCCCGCATCCATAACACCCCATCATCCCCAATTAAAACATCATTGGCATCACTGAGCTGAACCGTGTCCTTAAGGACAATCAAACGGGGGTCGTCATACTGACACTCTCTAATGTAATCATATAAAGAAGATTAATATTCCACACAAGCTAGAATCCGACCAGGATCCAAAGCATCTAACCTCATGAACTGATTGGCCAAGGCCTGAATATCTGATGCAAGCGGTCTCTCACCAATAGGAATATATGCAAGGCTACCCATACTCATCGCCTTCCTAATCAAGGATCGACCCCACATTCTTTCACATGATGATGCAAAATGGTAATATCATAGTATTTTAGAAGCTCTAACCATCTCTGTTGTCTCAAATTTAGATCTTTTGGCTTGAACAAGTTCCGAAGACTCCGATGATCTATAAATACCTCACAAGAAAGACCGTAGAGATAATGCCTCCAAATAATCAATGCATGAACAATGATTGCCAACTCCAAATCATAAACAGGGTAGTTCTTCTCATGAGGCTTCAACTGGTGTGAAGCATAAGCAATCACTCTACCCTCCTGCATCAAGACAGACCCAATACCAATCAAAAAAGCATTACAATACACTGTATAAGAACCCGATGTTGAAGGAAAAACTACAACTTAAGT
Organism: Nicotiana knightiana; assembly: GCA_005239525.1. Lineage (NCBI taxonomy): Eukaryota > Viridiplantae > Streptophyta > Magnoliopsida > Solanales > Solanaceae > Nicotiana > Nicotiana knightiana. The sequence continues at coordinate 74,511 of ML414631.1, read as the reverse complement.
TTTGGTTAAGGCAGTCTGGAGCTTCCGAAAGCTCTACTCATACTCATCCGACCACCTGAATGGAGCACCCTTCTTGGTCAACCTGGTCAAAGGCTCTGCAATGGACGAGAAACCCTCCATGGTGCGACAATAATGTCCTGTCAAGCGAGAAAATGATGAATCCCAGTAGTTGAAGACAGTCTTGGCCAATTCTGAACCAGCTCAATCTTCTTCAGATCCACCTTAATCCTCTCACTGGACACCATGTTCCCCAAGAATCCCCCGAACTAAGCCAAACCTCACACTTGGGAAAGTTGGCATAAAGCCTCTCCTCCTTTAACCGATGTAGTTCAATCCGCAGATGTTGTGCATGCTCCTCCTGGCAGTGTGAGTACACTAGAATATCATCAATAAATACTATGACAAATGAATCAATATATGGCTGGAATACACTGTTCATCCGATGCATGAATGCTGCTGGGGTGTTGGTCAGCCCAAAAGACATCATAAGGAACTCATAGTGACCATAGCGGGTCCTGAATGCTGTCATCAGAATATTTGAGTCACGAATATTCAATTAGTGATAGCCATATCTCAAATCAATCTTAGAGAACACTCTAGCTCCCTGAAGCTGGTCAAATAAGTCATCAATGCACGACCAAGGATACTTGTTCTTAATTGTAACTTTGTTCAACTGCATATAGTAAATGTGCATCCGCATAGTACAATCCACCTTCTTCACAAACAGAATCTTCTCTTTCAATTCCTTCAACTTTGTTGGTGCCATACAGTATGGAGGAATAGAAATGGTTGAGTGACTGGCACCAAGTCAATTCCAAAATAAATATCCCTGTCGGGTGGCATACTCTACAGGTCTGCAGGAAACACATCCAAAAAGTATCGCTCTACCGGAACATAATCAATAAGAGTATCAACACCAACTTCCCTCACAAAAGCCAAATATGACAAACACCCCTTCCCAACAATCTGTTGGGCCTTTGGATATGAGATCACCCTACTGCGAACATAGTCTAGAGAACCTCTCCACTCGATCCTAGGTAACCCCAACTTCGCCAATGTAATGGTCTTAGGGTGACAATCAAAAATAGAATTACATAGGTACAAATAACCCATACCAAGAATCATGTCAAAGTCAACCATGCTAAGCAATAAAAGATCAACTCTAGTCTTCAATCCCCTAATAGTCACCACGCACGACCGCTACACATGGTCCACAATAATAGAATCGCCCACCGGTATAGATACATGAACATGCAAAACTAAGGACTCACAGGGCATACAAATAACAAGCAAAATATTATGATACATACGAATAAATGGAACCGGGGTCAAATAATATAGAAGCATCCCTATGTCATACTGAGACAATACCTGTGAGCATTGTGTCTGAAGTAACGGCCTCTGGCCTAGTAGGGAAAGCATAGACTCGAGCCTGATCTCCACCTGATCTGCCTCCCGCTCTAGGGAGATCTCTAGCTGCCTAAGTCCCACCCCAAGCTGGCTAATCCGGTGATGAAGTAACTGGTGCGGAAGTCATAAACAAACTCCTCTACTGAATTGGACCTCCTAAGAATTAGGGACAATACCTCCTCACATGTCCAAACTCCCCACGCCCGTAGGAACTCTGATCCATCAATGGTGGTGGAGACTGAATCGGGCCCCAAGAACCAGAATAGCCACTAGAAAGACCTGGTACAGATGAACCCTGAATTGATATAGCACGAGATGAACTCTAAGATAGGAGGACAGTGATAGATGATTGACCCGGATGAGCACTATATGAACCATGGCTAGCTGATGCACCACGATGAGCTGGACGAGTCATCTGATCGCGGCTGTAAGGACGACCCCTACTGTGGTGGGATTGCCCTCCAGAAGAAACACCGCTGAAACCACCCGAACCACGAGGCCTCTTTGCCTCCCTCTACTCACGCTCCTGACTATGGACCTGCTCTAACCGTCTAGCAATTTCAACCACCTCATCGAACCTAGCACTTGATGCAATCTCCCGAGTCATAAGAAAGCGCAATCCATAGTTGAGTCCATCAATGAACCTCCTAATCTTCTCCCTCTCTTATCTCGTATTGGGTCACAATGTTGTGTAGGTCAACATGGTCATTTCTAGTTATCAACTTATCCCATTCAAGGGGAATAATCTCAATATAATATACTGGGGACTCACCCATCAATCAAATCCTACACTGGCATGTTTAGTTTCGGGCTTGGTCACTTATAGCCCAGCTTCCCTCGGTGACCTAACGTTACTCCTAAATAGTTTCTACATAAAATATTAATATGCATCTCATAGACTTTTTTCAATTCTTTTCATTCCATAGGCACTCTTGGCCATATATTATACTCTATAATCTTGGCACGATGGTCGCATCTCATATTTCAAACCTTCATTCCTATACTTGCCATGGATCATCATAAAATATTTATAGACGTTGAAACATTTGGAAAGTCACAGATTCAACTCATAAGTAGGTAAAATCTCAAAGCACATTAAAAATAAGTACAGGAAAAGCATAGTGATTTGCAATTGGAACATGAATCAAATCATAAGCCTCTGAACAAACCATGCTTTGAATTTATAGAGAATTGATAGAGAATTTATGGAATCCAATTTTATGGAAGGAGTTTAGCCAACATATCTTTATTAAGCTTCCTTAGTATTACTACAATATCCCACTATTCTTAGCAACTTCAATCTATAGAAACATGATCAAATTGAACCATTATCAGGAAGGTACTCATAGTCTAGGTGAAATAGGAATTTCATTAAATACATAGTGCACAAGTTCGACTACAAGGTTTTATAGTGCAATTCCTTCACCCCCACAACCAGTTTCAAACAACAATCTACCGACGATAGTTCGACAACCTCCATATCACCTTCATCGATACATGCATGCCCAATGATACACCCCTAAATCAAGAACCACACCTCACATTCTTCTCATACACCCTAAATTTTAAGTTAGAGGGATTAGGATTTTGATCACCACCATATAAACCCCAAAATAGTAAAATTTTACACATAAATTCATGATAGGACATTGCATGTGAGCTAGGGATAAGGTCTCACCTCTTTAGAAAAAGACTTGGGAGATTTCCTTCTTGAATTCCCATGATTTGAGCAAGATCTTTTGAAGAGTAGGAATGATGTGGCTTCTCCCCCCCCCCCATCCCCCAAGATGATCCCCTCTCTCTAGAATATCATCTTATCCTTCTAAAGTGGCCCAAGATTCTTTTTATTAAAATAGGTTTGGGTTAGAAAATCCCCAATTATAATCCTCTGACTCAAATTTGTGACCACAGGATGCATGACAGAACAGTTGTGCAGTCCGCAAACTAGACCACGAAATGGTTGCCAAAAATATGGGTTGGTCTGGTCAAGTTTGTGACCGATTCTGTGATCCACGAATCGATTATGTGGTTGCACACTGGACCGCAGAATCTCTCTCACAAATTCCCCATGCTGATAATTGATGGATATGCAGTCCGCGAAATGAATCTGCGGTCGCACATTGGATCATGAAATAGCCCTCAGAATTAAGCTTCTTCCGGTTCACTCTATGATGGTTCTGCGGCCAGTAGAACAGATCTGCGATTGCCAAATGGATAGCAGAATTGCCATTTTTCTGAAAATTTTCCACCAACTCTGCAATATGTTGTACAACCAAAAAGGTCAGCACCATAAACCTCAAATTCCTGGTAATATTTGGGGGGCCTTACATATGGTGTATTATGACTTGTGTTTATCGTCGATTTGGTTTTCGAGTGGTTCGGGATGAATTTGGAAGAATGACTCTCATTTTAAAAGTTTTAAGTTGGAAGAGTTGACCAAGTTTGACATTTATACATTTGACCTCAGATCAGAGTTTTGATGGTTCCTATAGTCCGGATGGTGATTATGGACTTTGGCGTATACCCGGAGTTTCATTTGGATGTTTCTAAAAGGTTTTGGCACTATTTGACGAAAGTTGGCAATCTGAAAGTTTGGAACGTTCATAAATTTGACCGGGAGTTGACTTTGATGATATCGGGTTTGGATTTTATTCTAGGAGTTGGAATAGGTTCATTATGTTATTTAGAACTTGTGTACAAAATTCGAGGTCATTTTGAGGTGATTTGATTTGGTTCGGCACGAAGTTTAGAAGTTGAAAACCAAAAATTTTATTAAGCTTGATTTGAAGTACGATTCGTGGTTTTGATGTTATTATGTATGATTAGAGGTCTTGAGTAGTTCCGTGTTATATTTTAGGACTTGTTGGTGTGTTCAGATGGGGTCCCGAGGGGATCGAGTGAGTTTCAGTCGGGTTTCAGACCATTTTGATTCATGTTGGTTATTGATGGTTTGCTAGGGGCTAGTGTCATCACACCTGCAAAATCTTGGGTGAGTGCCGATCTGCAAATACGATTAAGGAGGCGAGAAGAAAAAGGTTAAGCCAGTGCAGAAAAATGCATATGCGGATGGTTTAGCGCATATGCGGAAGCGCAAATGCAAGAAGAGTTGCGCAGAAGCAGCAAGGCAGATTAGCAGGGAATTTCGTAGAAGCGGGATTGCCTCGCACCGGAGATGTCGCTAAAGTGGAGTGTATTCTGCAGGTGCAAGAGGTCAGGGCTTCAGTGTTTTTTCCGCAGAAGCGGAGTTTTCGTCGCAAAAGCGGCTATTGGTTAACATATGAAAAAATGTTGGGCAGAACATCATATATTTGAGGGCTGAGTTAGTTTATCACATTTGGAGATTTGGAGCTCCGTTTTGAGTGAAAGGAGAAGATTATCACCACATGGATTGGGTTTAGTATTTTTGACTTGATTTTGATTATATTATATGATTCTATATTCGATTTTGTAATTTGATCGTTGATTCTAAAAGATAAATTGGGGGTCTTGTCTAAATTTTTCTAAAGTGAAGTATTGGGTTTAAACATCAATTTGGAGTCATATTTGAGTGAAATTGGTATGGTTGGACTAATATTCGAATGGGTTGTCAGGATTTGTGAGTTTTGTCGGGTTCCGTGGTGCGGGTCTGGGTTTGATTTTTTTGTTGACTTTGAGTATTTGATTAAAGATTTGACGTTTATCGTTTGAGTTTGTTTCCTTTGGCACTATTTGATGATTTTGAGTTGCTTTTCGCTAGTTTCGAGCCGTTTGAAGGTCGATTAACGCGGGATGGCGTTTCTAGAGTATTGTTTGGCTTGCTCAATATTTGATTTGTCTTTTTTGAGGCAAGTATCTTACCTAAACTTGATTAAGGCACTAGTTGCCTGAGTTATTTGTAATAGCTATGTACTATGGGTGTAGATATGTGTGGGGTTTAAGCCCATATACGAGCACTGGGGTATTTATCCATGCTCGGAGTAGTGCTTAGGCTATGACATGCATTGAATTGATTGTTAAGCTTTATGATGTTGTAAACGGCTAAAATCGGAGAACCCGATTTTACGATCATTACGGCGCTCAGAAGGCTCAAAGGTTCATGTTTTGGCATCAAGGGGGCACATCGAGGGTTCTTGACCCCGAAGCAGTGTAGATCAAAGACCATCATGGATAGGCGGGAAATCCCCAAAAGGCACGTGGTTAAAGCTGACCAAGCACGCAAAACAGTACAGGCCCATACCGTGACATTAAATGGTGTACCAGCCATCTCTCTTTTGTAATAATTACACATGTATTATGTTGGCTTCCCCATCATATATAACGGGGACCCTTGTCACTTTGTAAGATATATGATATTCAATACAAGAACAAGAACATTCTCTGCTCTCTAACTCAAACATTCTCTACAAATGTTTCACTGATTTATTGCCTTTCATTTATTGTGTTCATTAGTTGTTCTTCATTTATTTCCCATTATTAATCACAAATAGGATATCCTCGAGTCCTTCAATATTGCTATATTATTCTCGACTGCCCCTATCAAGCCCTCGAGCTAGACCTCGAGGTCCATTCCAACCAAGCTCGAGACCCCGTCCCTCCATTGTTCGGTTTGCGTAATTTCATCACCTTTCGCTCTTATTTCATTTTCTCACTTCCCACCTAGCATCTACCGTCTAAACAATCGGTATAAAATAGATCACGTATTTTTAGAACTACATAATCAAATATAATTATAATTACCATTTTCAAGGTAAACATATGTGATGTTTCTCATATTTGTAACCCTATTATGAACTATTTGATCCATGTTTGAGGTTAAACAGAGGCTAATCCCCAGAATGACCTAGTTAATTGCTATTTCCGTCATGAAATTGCCGATTTGAGCTACGATAGCACACTTTGGACATGCATACACCTTAACATGTCATTTATACTAGTCTGGGAGCGTGGAAATTGATATTCATTGAACATATACATGTAATCTAGTATATTTTCTTTATTTTTGATATGATGTGGACTGGTAGCCTGTGACTATGCCGGACGGATTGTGTTATTATGCATGTGACCACGTCGAACGGATTATGATATAGCCCTTGACCATGCTGAGCAGATTGTGTAAACACTTGTGACCACGCCGGGCGGATCCGTGATATTGAGCATCTGACCACGCTGGGTGGATTATAATATTGAGTTTGTGACCACGCCGGACGGATTATTATGTTAAGCATGTGACCACGTCGGGATTATAGCACGTGAGTTGTTCGTGCTGTGTGTGGATATGGATCCATCCGCCAAGGTTCACGCTTTCATGTTTCTCTCTTGTTGGTGTACACACGGATTATGAGAAACCGACGAGTTTCTAGTTGATGTGAGCTCTGGAAGAGCTGGTTATTGGTTTGGTTGGTTATTGATATTCTTATGTGGGCCTGAGAGTCGTGATTGAGTTCTATTTGGATAGGGTTGCGCACTGCAACAGATTTGATGTTTGGTTATTACGATTCATCTTTACTTGCAAACTTCCTAGGTTGTTACCAGATTTATTTGCGTATCTTCCTTATATGCTGGATTGTTGACTAAGTAGAATATGTTAAGAAAACAGAGAGCACCAATGTGATTTTATCTGTGGTTTCATGATTTGATCATATTTTCTATTCTGTACTTGTTGGAATTAAGAACTGTACAGGTAATAGCGAGTATAATTTATAATTATTGCTTTTGTTACCTCGCTGATATTAGTAACAATATTTTTTGATACATAGGGTCAGTTCTACTCGTACTACACTTTTGCACCTTGCGTGCAGATCTTGGAGCTGAGATGCTGTGGATGGCGGAAGCTGGAACTAAAGACGTTCCTGTTTTTTGAATATAGCTATCACTTACCCTTGGTAGCTTTATATTTCAATTTTGTTTATGCGCATTCCAAATAGGTGTTATAATCATTTTATGTGAGCTTTGTATATCTAAGTCTTAGTGGCTCATGGCTTGTACTACCACTCCTTGGGATTTTTGTATAGAAGTTCAGTTATTTTAATCATTGAATCTTATTATTATCATTTGAGTTGTGTTGACTGTCATTTGACTTACCTAGAGAGTTGGGTTATGTGCCATCACGACTAGATGGATTTTAGGTCATGACAGATGACATCCTAGTTTAATCTCGTAGTAGGAAGGAGCGTGAGCAGCACTTGAGAATAGAACTTCAGAATTTGAAAGATCGTCATCTTTATGCTAACTTTTTGAAGTGTGACTTATGGTTTGACTCAGTTGCATTCTTGGGTCACGTTATGTCTGGTGATGGTATCAAGGTTTATCCTAAGAATATGGAAGCTGTTTAGAATTGGCCTACACCTACGTCAGCTACATAATTTGATGTTTCTTGGGTTAGGTAGGTTTTTATCGCCGCTTTGTTGAGGGATTTTCATCGATTGTAGCTTCATTGACTAAGTTGAATCAGAAGGGTGTTCCTTTTAGATGGTCTGGTGAATGTGAGAAGAGCTTTCAGAAGCTCAAGACTGCTTTGTCTACAGCTCCAGTGTTAGTGTTGCCCACAGGTTGGGTGCCTTATACTGTGTATTATGATGCTTCAAGCATTGGACTTGGCGTATTTTTGATGCAGGATGGTAGGGTGATTGTCTATACATCTCGTCAGTTGAAGACTTATTATAAGAACTATCATGTTCATGATTCGCAGTTGGAAGCTATTGTGCACGCGCTCAAGATTTTGAATCACTACTTGTAGGACCTGTCATGTGAGATCTATATTGATCATCAGAGTCTCCAACATTTGTTCAAGCAGAAGGATTTGAATTTGAAGCAGCGGAGGTGGTTGGATTTGTTTAAATATTATGATGTCACTATATTGTATCATCTGATAAAGGCAAATGTGGTAGTTGATGCCTTGAATAGAAAGATGGATAGTATGGGTAGTTTGACAATTTATTCCAGCTGGGAAGAGGCCATTAGCTATGGATGTTCGGGCCTTAGTTAATAGATTGGACATTTTCTTAGCCGAATAAAGTTCTTGCTTGTGTGATAGCACAACCATCTTTGTCGGAGCACATCAAGGCATGCCAGTTTGATGATCCTCATTTATTGGTGTTGAAGGACACGTTGGAGCGAGGTGGCGCGAAGGAGGTAATGATTGGAGATGATGGTTTTATACGACTCTAGGGTCGGATGTGTGTTCTGAATTTTTATGATTTGAGGGAGTTGATTCTCCATGAGGCTCGTAGTTTGAGGTATTGCATTCCTCCAAGTGTCATGCAGATGTATCATGACATGAAACAACATTACTAGTGGAGAAAGATGAAGCAACATATCATTGGGCGTGTCTCATGGTGTTCAAATTACCAGCAAGTGAAGTATAAATATCAAAAACTAGGTGGCTTGACTCAGAGGTTAGTTATACTGGAGTGGAAGTGGGAGCACATTACTATGGAATTTGTGGTAGGATTTCCATAGACTTTGAAGAAGTATGGTGCTATTTGGGTCATTGCGGATAGGTTGACTAAGTCCTCGCATTTTATTCTGGTGTTGACTTCTTACACTTTAGAGAAGTTGGCTCAAATATAGATTAGAGAGATTATTTGCTTGCATGGTGTGCCTATATCTATCATTTCAGACTATGGCGCTCAGTTCACATTGCATTTTTAGAGAGTTGTTCTGTGAGAGTTAGGCACACATGTGGAGATCAGCACTACACTTCACCGATAATGGTTATTTCGAGCAGACTATTCAAATCATTGAGGATATGTTGAGAGCAAGTATTATTGATTTCGGAGGCCATTTGGATCAGTTTCTGCCATTGGTTTGACTACAACAACAGCTACCAGTTTACCATTTAGACCTTGTATGAGGCTTTATATGGTAGGCAATGTCGTTCTCCCATTGGTTGGTTTGAGCTTGTAAGGCTAGGATGTTAGGCACAGATTTGGTTTGAGACGCCTTAGATAAGGTGAAGTTTATTCAGGATCGACTTCGGACAATGCAGAGTAGGCCGAAGAGTTAGGCGGACAAGAAAGTCAGTGATGTGGCTTTTATAGAGGGTGAGAAGGCACTTTTGAAAATTTCACCCATGAAGGGAGTGGTAAGATTTTGGAAGAAGGACATGTTGAGCTTGAAGTTTATTGGTCCCATTTGAGATTTTAGAGAGATTTGGGGAGGTTGCTTATAGGCTTGCAATGCCTCCCTGTCTAGCAGGGGTACATCCAGTATTTAATGTTTCTATGCTTTGAAGACAACATAAAGACAAATCACAATCCGTTCGATGTACAACAATGTGTTGAACTACTTCAACAAGTCTGCGAGTGAGATATCCAGCGTCTGATGTATATGCATGCTAATGGGGCAAGTATGGGAATTTTAAGTATATATAGTAGCGTACTGGACTCCATCTACATAAGTAGAAGCATTCAAGAATCACTTGACAGTTCTTATTTCTATTTTCCGACTCTCATCTTGTTAACTGACTTAACCGCAATACTTGTCAAAAGACAGGACAAGTTGAAAGAGCTTCGGTAGTTATACTTTCTGTCTCGCGTAAGANACTAGGATGGATATCTCGTATCCGAAAACTAGCAGTGCGCCCTGTCAGTCCTCCAGGGCCCAAATAACTTAATTTTCTCCCATGAACTATTTGTGTCAATGGATTAGTTCGATCCAAAACTTGAGATAATGGGTGTAAACCGAAAAAGGATTCATAAGTAGTTGTTAATGGAGTTGAGGTTACCAAATTCTGAGGTGTCGGTATCAATTTATGCCGAATTGCACATGTATTGGACTTCAGCAGAGTGTATCTTAATGAGAATCTGACTTATGAAGAAGAGTGACTAGCTATCGCAGACCGGTAGGATCGACACTGATATCTAAGAAAATTCCTTTCGTGAAAGTACTTTGGAAAGGGCAGTCGATTGAGGAGGCTATGTGAGAATCCGAGTATGATATGAGGATTATATATTTGCATATTTTTTCTAGTTTAGGTACATTTATATGTCCATTAGAGGATGAACATTTCTTTTAGAGGGGGAGAATATAACCACCCGATAGGTCATTTAGAGTTCTAGCTTTCCGTTTAGTTATTTGAGACATTGATTAGCTTCATTTGTATGCATGGTCCGTAATTCTGTATTGATTTTCGAAAAGTTTAGATGTATTTTGGTAAGAAAATCTTAATTTTGGATCTATGATGTAATTGGAGTTGACCGCAGTAACATTCTTGGTAAACAATCTCGGATCAGTGTTTTGACGATTTTGGTAGGTTCATTTGATGATTTTGGGCTTGTACATATGTTTGATTTGGGTCCCGGGTGACCCAAGGCCGTTTTGTCACTTATTTTTAATCGTGGACATTTGAGTTATGAATATTAAAATCTTGACTTTGGATAGTTGATTCTTTATTTTGATGTTATGTTGATATTTTTATCTTACGAGCGAGTTCATATGAGGTTTATATACTTTTTTTAATATCTGGATGGGGTACAGAAGGGCTCGTGTGAGTTTTAAATTTGTTTTCAGATTGATTTCCCTAAGTTTCTATTGCCGGTGCTGCATTCATCGTATTTTTGATGGCCGACTCGCAGACACGAGGCTCGTATTTACAACTACTAGATGGCATTTGCGATACCTAGGGAGGAAGGTGTTACACCCCATGTTTTCATACGTGAGAGTACGTCGTAAGTCAATTGATGTAAGCTTAGAAATAAGATTATATTTAGAAGCATATAAATTAAGCTAATCATGTTATCTTGGAGGTTGTAAATATTTAAGATCATGAATAATGAGTATCAAGAGGGTTGGAAAGCTTAGAAGCTGAACTAATTGAAGAAAATAAATTTCGTCGTAAGTCAAAGAGTTTGGAATGTTATAACATGTACTTTAAGGTGAGACTATAGTTCATTACATGATAAGGAGGTTATTCTATGAGTTAATTTTGTCATGTGATAGTCGTGTGCTACGTTTTGAAGTCAAGCAAGTTGTGGAACAAAAGTTGGTAAAGCTCTTCACAAGTTACATTCATAAATTTGTTGAAACTTAGGTCAACTGTAGCTGAGTTTTTCTCCCAATATACTTGGAATTAAGGGATAATCTACCTACCAAATTGAATATCTACGAGTTTAGTTTCTAACGCATTTAACCGTTCATCAATATAACATAGGAGTAGAGAGATATTCGCGTTTTCGCGAGACTGCACAAAGCAGCTCCTATGGGACCCACAAAATCGGTGTAAACTCAATCTTGTATTTAAGTCAATTATAAATAGTTTTCACTCATTTTTATCGTCAAAAACAGTTCTTAAACCCTCCTAAATGCTCTCCAATGGTTCCTCTATGATTCTAGGGTGAAAACCTAAGATAAAAACATGAATCCAACGCTAGAAACCCCGTGGTGCTTGCTAGATCGTAGTTCTTCATTTTGTGCCTGTTTTGGAGGGTTCTTCAAAGTGAATTAACCTCAAGTCTCATCTGGTTCTTGTTGATTAAGTTAATAATCATTCACTCCTTAATACATATTAGATTTTCAAGGTGAACTACAAGTGTTTACACACCAACTTGAACACCAAAACTTGATACAAGAAGAGAATACAACACCTATAGTGTCGTGGTGTCATTGAGGATAATTGTGGGCTGTGTATAGCCGAAATTTAAAGTAGTTGATACTTTCTAGGGTGATTATAACATCCTACTAATTGTTCTTAACCTTGCTTGTATGTTGGTTAAGTTGTTAGGATAATAAACTACAACATAATACTTGGATTAACTTAAGTCACTTCTATGGTGTTGTATTGACATTGAGGGCTGTTGTAAGCTAAATGTAACTTGGATTTAAACTTGAAGATAATATAGGAGGTATGTGTATTGTGTTTTTGCAGGTTCTTAAGTTTATCTTGATGTTGATTAAGTTAAATTGTTGGACTAGACATGAACTAGTGAATTAAGTTGCAACTTGAAGAAAGTTGGAGTTGTGGATTGTTTCCTTTATTATAAATATATGGTATAAGGATGGAATTATTGATGAATTACTTCATTATCATATTAATGATGTTGTTAAGTTAATATAATAAGTCTATAATGAGTGATATGGGTTATACGGATTCCGATCGAGCTTGCCGCTCAAAATAATTATTGAACTAATCGCAGAGTTTATTGTGAATTATATTGTTGTTGTTTAGGCTGTTTGGTGACTTTAGGTAACATATGGGATGTAGTAAAATCAGGGGAGGTACTGTCCGTTTTCTTGTAGAATATTGGTTTTGAAATATGAGAGTTACAATGCTTATATGATGACGACGAAGTCGGGTTACTCATTGTAGACGTAAGAAGATCACATTGAGCTTTGTTGACGATTGGAGAGAAGATTGCAAAGGTATGTTAAGGATATTCTTTTATTCTTTTGGCATGATCTAAAGTGAAACGAACGTAAACGATACGCTATTTCATAATGAATCTACTCCTAGCAACTAAGGTTGTCCAAGTTGTTCTTTCATTACAAAGTTATTCTAAGAAAGTATGTATGATCCTTGAGTCCTAGTGAAGTTCATATTGATGGTATGATGTCCATAATGTTAATCAAAGGAAAAACTACATTGCATCACTCTGAAAGGTTTAGAGCGTGATTCCATGAGTCCAACATGCATTATATATAGTATCTATTTTACTCTACCGAGTCGCGCTATAGTCGGCCGGGTACGGAACCTATTGTGCAACCACTAATCAGTTAGGTTTACCGAGCTCCCCATGGCCAGGTACAATTCTACCGAGCCTTATGATGGTCAGGTATATTTTTACCGAGTCCTCTTTGAGACCGGGTACGATATGATGATGATGATGATGCCCACAGAGGCAGATGTTTTTAAAATATTATGTATATATATGTATCACGCATTTTATGTCATTATCTCTTAGAGGCACTCAGATGCTACAGGTTGTATCTCCTATATATCTCTTTACATTACTGTTCTTATTTATGTTTTTCTACCTTACATACTCAGTACTTTATTTGTTTTGACGTCCCTTTTGCCTGGGGACGCTGCGTTTCATGCCCGAAGGTCCCAAAGATAGGTTGACAGTCCTCCTAGTAGGCTATTAGCTTAGCGGAAGGTGTTGTTGCACTCCATTTGCTCCGGAGTTGCCTATTTGGTCCGTATGATTGGGACATGTATTGACTGGTATGGCGGGGCCATGTCCCGACCTATATGACATTTATATAGTCTTAAAGGCTTGTAGACAGATGTCAGGTATATGGATACTTGTATGGCCTTGTCAGCCTAGCTATGTTTTGAGTTTACAAATGATCATGTCAGCCTTATAGGCCCGTATGTCACATGTATAAGTTTCTATATAATGTTGGGTCATCATATGTCTAGTATGCACTTATATTTTATTCGGGTTATCTCATGACGACCCTTTTGACCCATTTACCCATGATAGTATGAAAAGAAATATATGTTATATTGGTACTCGATTGAGTAAGGTACCAGATGCCCGTCGCGGCCCTCCGATTTGGGTCGTGACAGAGGGGAAAACTTCACGATTGCGAAGCTTAGGCCTTAATTGTGACGCGCCTATTGCAAGTGTGTCGTTTGAGGCTAGGGGATCATATCACATTTGCGAATGATGGTTTGCATTTGCGAATTGCGCAATTACGAACAAAAGTTTGTAATTGTGATATATGCATCGGGATAAAAATAAGAAATTTTGGATTAGCTCATTTAGGTCCATTTATAAGACCTAGACTACCAAGAAGGCAATTTTTGAAATTATTTTATTTCAAACTTCATACCATCATGACCCTTTTGGTGGGATTTGAGTCGTGACAATTACCTCTCTCAGTCCCAATAACATGTGAAGGTATCTCCAGACAAAATAGTAACCAAAATGTATTTGTTTGGCTGAATAAAAGCCCCATCTACCTGCTCCATAATTGTTTCCTTCGTGGCTAAAGCTTCAAATCCCTTTACCATTAGGCTTATAAGCTGGGGCAGCTGCATACAATGTGGTCCCATTCTTATTAGGATTAGTGTTTCGTCGATTGAATTCCTCTCTATTGCATTCTCTTGTATCCCATTACCACCAGGATTTGGATTAGGGTCTGTTTCTATGTTATGCTCCGCTATTTCACCATCACCATCATCAAGAACTACAAATTTATTAGCTATTTGCACAACTACAGCTTTCTCCAGAAAACAAAATATTCCCTTACCAGTTACACCATTATTTTGGTCATTATTGCCCTATTATTCTTCACTGTATTGTCTCGTACATGATTCTATCTACCATTAGAATTTTCTGCTACTTTTTCACTAGTAAGAACTTTAAGAGGAGCTATCTCTCTCTCTCTCTCTCTCTCTCTCTCTCTCTCTCTCTCTCTCTCTCATTATTAGTATGAACAGCAGTACCCTTGGCCTTGTCCAGTTCTCCAGCATTCTCCCAACTCACTTTAACTGCTGGAATTAATTCAGGATATTGTACTCGACATTCAGCCTCTCATTATGCCATTCTAAATTGCTCTCCTTTGACATCATATTGAGATGGAATTCACCTACGCAGTTCATTCAAATCTGGCCAATAAGTGAAATTTAGTAAGTGAAAATTTAAGTTTTAAAATGACTATTCTTGAGTCAATAATTTACTATAATAAATAATATATAAAAATATATGAAGTTGTCATTTGTTAGAATATTTGTAAAATAAAAATAATTAACAATAACTCATTTACAATATATTTTATCTTCTATTATTTCAACCTTATTGCTTCAAGTTTGCATACGTCAATAGAAAAATAATTATTGATTATATGTTATTTTATAATTATTGAGTAAATTCTGTACATTTATAGATGATATTTGCTAGTCAACATAAATATTGAGTGTAGCTTTAATATTATATAAAAATTTAAAATTATAAAATTATAATTATTTCTAAAATTCTAAATATATACTAAAAAATTTAACATGGAATTTATGATTATGGTACAAATTTCAAATAAGTAAATAATTTATTTAACGTAAAATCTTAATTGATTCAAAATTTAAAATATTATAATTTTTTATCTAATTCAAATAGAGAGTTATTTAATAACTAAAACTTTAGCTTATTTAAAAATATTAATATTAAATAAATAATAAAATATCGTGAACAAACTTTGTATCTGGAAATATAAAATATTTAATAAAGGAGATAAATCAATTTTAAACTAACATTGAAATCCTTATCAAATGCTCATTCCTGTTGTCTATATACGTTGAATAAAAGGGGAAAAATTACCAACAAATTGTTTGAACGGTATAAGGTCAATTTAATTGATTACTCATTTAAGTAAAATGTCAAAATAAAAAAGTGATTACTATTTTAAGTCACAATGTTAACTACACACGTTTATAAGACAAAAAAGTTGGGGTGAGATTAATCTATATAACTAAAATAAGGAAAACTTATTAATAAGTCAAATTTTAGTTAATTTAAAGTCTTAGATATTAGGAAGTTAATTAAATGACTATTCCTAAATAGTAGAGAATTAATTACATGAATATTCCTAAATATGAGAAAAATAATTAAATGACTACTTTATATAGTATAATCTTTAATTTTGAAGGGTAAAAAAGATAAATGACATTTTGCTAAGGGTCTTCGTACTTTTAATATAGAGTAAATAAATAAATAAATATAAATAGACTGATTTCAATAAGTTTATGTAGCTCGTAAATGGATTAGGGTGTGTATTAGTGTTTTATGATGGAGCAAGAAGGGTAGACGGCTGACCAACTAGTGGGAGAGGCCATAAAAGAGTTGTCGTAATATTTTGCCTTTAGGTTACCGTATTTCGCATATCGCCTGAGACTAGGGTTCGCTCAATCGGAGACCGCACACTTTTTTATGCATAATATAATTACAGCTTGTTTGAATGATTGTTACCTATAGTATTTGTATTGTATTATTATTTTAAATACAATATTTATTTTAATTGTTACTTTAATTTTATTAAATCGTATCGTTAAATCTATCGTTATGAAATGACCAAAAGTGTCATTTTATGAAACGACAGATTTGGTGTGGTGGCGTTGTTTCTTTATTTTTTTCCTCTCATCTTGCCCTTCTTTATTATTAAATAATTATATTTTATTCTTTATCCTACTTTTTTATAAAATAATTCTACTGTGTATCCTTTTTTTCATAGTAATATTGCAAGTTTATTCTTCATATTGTTAGTGCGTGACATCATAAAACGACGACAAGCGATGCAATTTATCCAAACATTGTATTCATCAAACAATATAATACAATACTATACAATACAATAAGATACATTATGAAACGACAAGTAACAACAATCCAAATAAGTTGTTATATTGTTAGTCCTTTTTACCCATATGCCAAATTTTCATTTTGGAAAATAGCTATTTATAACTCATACTATTATAGTTTAGCTAGTATTAAAAAAGCTATTAACATTTAGCTATTCATTTGAGACAAAAATATTTAAACAAAAATATCCTCAGCTAAAACACAAAAAATTAAACTCCAAGAATGACTACTGGACTTTGAACATATGAACATTTATAAGTTCAAATTCCAAAAATTATTCTTGAAATTTGAAATATGAAGTCCATGACAGGGTGATGGAGTTCCAAAATTCTCTTGTGAAAATTCAGTATACTATGCAGGAGTTTAAAATATTTACAAATAAAACTCAATCTGATGTTGGACATATTTGCACATATTCCAATATACTTTGTTCGCATTTTTACCACTCTTTGATAGTATTTTACCTAGAATATGCCCAATTTATTTAAAGTTCTTGATATTATATTAAATTGGGTGTTAATGTGATTTATTAGAAACAATTGAAGTCATTTGTTGATACGATATGAATAAAATATTGAAAGCTTGAGCTCTGTGGCAGTGCATGGAATAGCGAGCCTTGCGGACAAGTTCATGAGCTCAGATTTGGACGTGACAACAAGCAAAGTCATTGGCCAGCAATTAACAAGGAGATATTAGCAAGGAGCAAAAAGTATAAATAAGGCGAAGTATACTAAAGGAAGCTACACAAGGAATATGTTGAACGCGAACAGAAGAATGTAAGGGCGGCAGGTTGAAGCCTTCAACGCCTGAGCTTTTCTTTTCTTCTCTTCTCTTCCTTTCTATACAGTTTAGTAGTTCTAGGTTCGTGGGTGCTACATCAACATTGTAGTTTAAAATTTGAATTGTTGTTTATTTATCAAATCATGCGCTTAATTATGAAATTGAGAATAAATTATATATTTGAGTTCGTGAGGTCATGAGTAATATTTGTCTTAAAAAAATTTCGAAATCTGGGCATATGGGCCCGGGGGTGATTTATATTGACTCTCCGGATATGGTTGGAAAATTAGTTTAATAACTAAATAATAAAATTTTGAGCATATATTTATTAGTTTATACGACTTTTGATTAGTTTCGGAGTTCTCGGCATCCTTTGAGGAGTTCTAGTGAGGTCAAAGAGCCGGATTGAAGACTTGGAAACGAGGTAAGTCTCTTGCCTAACCTTGTAGGAGAAAATTTATCCATTCAGCTGTATTAATTGTTGTGTGCTACTTGTTTTGGGGGGCTGCGTATGCACGAGGTTAAGAGAGTCGATATGTAGCTATATTTATGTTATGTCCGGGTAGACTTAGATTCACATCATGCCTTAGTTGTGCTATTTGTATTTATCCTGTGTATTGATTTCCTTGATTATGACTAAGATTGAGTATTAGAATAAAGAAACTGATTTAACCTCTTACTTTGAAAAATTAGGAAATATTTGATGAACTATGGATCCGTGTCTTCTCGACTTGCATGTACTTCCAAGAGTGAGGTAAATTTCTCTACTCTTATGGGATCGGACCGTTCACCTCGGAAGTGTTTTAAATTACACTTATGAGATAAGGCCTTCGCCTCGGCAATATGGTAAAAC
The DNA here is from genome assembly GCA_005239525.1 of Nicotiana knightiana. NCBI lineage: Eukaryota > Viridiplantae > Streptophyta > Magnoliopsida > Solanales > Solanaceae > Nicotiana > Nicotiana knightiana. Next base: position 56,193 of record ML414631.1, on the reverse strand, counting down.
TATTCTTATGGGATCGGACCGTTCGCCTCAGCAGTACTAAGTATCACTATTCATATGGGATCGGGTTGTTCGCATCGGTAGATTCGTGCTTAATACTTGAGACTGGATTTGGTTCTGTAACAGTTGAGTTAGCGCCTTCAAGGTCGGTTTTCACATGTTTAGTGATTTGATATTGATTCATGTTGGGAATCACGATAAATATTTTTTATCTGTTTCGTTGCTACTTCTTGTAGATCCCCCATGTCTACTTTATGTACTTCTATTATTGTTTGACCATTAGTAAGTATCAAGTTGAACCCCCGTCACCACTTCTTCGAGGTTAGACTAGAAACTTACTAAGTACGCGTTGTTTTACATACTCACGCTACACTTCTCCACTGAATGTATAGGTACTGAGACAGGTACTACCAGTGGTCACACATGCACGTAGCCGCACTTCCACGAAGACTTAGTGGTGAGTTTCTTGCCTTGCTTCGATCTGCAACACCAGAGTATCCCTCTACCTTGTTTACTGTATCTATCTATTATACTTCAGACAGTAGTTGTATTAGTTTTATATATTCTCAACATTGCTCATGCACTTGTGGCACCGGGTTTTGGGGGCTTCTAGGGTTTATGTACTGCAGTACTCATTATTACTATCACTATTGTTTATGTATTTCTCATGCTTAATATTTTTGAGAAAGAAGTACGTATGATTGCATGAGATCTTACTTATTTCGGTGTTTTAAAGGGAAACATTTGTTCTTAAAAGTTAAAAGGGATAATTATATTAGAGGTTCACGTGTGGGCTTGCTCAACACCAGGGTTAGGCGCCATTGCGACCTATTATAGGTTTTGGGCCGTGAAAACTTGGTATCAGAGCTTTAGGTTCACATACGTCTCACCAGTCATGAGCATGCCTGGTAGGGTCTTGTAGATTGGTGCGGAAACGTCCGCACTTATCTTCAAGAGGAAATAGGGTGGTAGGAAACCTCTCTCTCTTTATCTCCTATCGCGCATTTGCTATTGTGCTAAGTATCTTTCTATTATTCTCTCACAGATGGTGAGAACGCGTGCGGTAGATGTACCAGGCAGTAGAGGAGCTGCTATCCCAATTGCTAGAGGCCGATGGAGTGCTCCAGCTCTTGTTAGAGGAAGAGGGCATCACAGAGTTTCTCTCATTGTACCACCAGTGGATCTAGTAGAGGATCTTGTTATTGAGGAGCATGATGAGGTACCTATAGCTAAGCCAACCCCGACAGATTTCATGACTGCACTAGAATTTCAGGAGGCCATGGGCCGTATGCTGCGATTCATGGACTTTATGACGCATGCTGGTTTATTTCCAGTGGACTCAGCCACATATCAAGTGAGAGGGGGAGCACAAACCCTATCTCTCTATCTCCAAGGCACAATGGTGTCGTTTGTCAGACCACAGGTGCACTACCTGCGGGCCGGGTCCAGCCAGTTCCATAACACTCACAACTGTTGAGTAGTAGAAGCGGCTGGAATGCTAGACTATGCTTCGTCCCCCTAACTTTGGCGGTGAGTAGTCGGAGGACCCACAAGATTTCATTTACTGGTGCAAGGATATGTTACGTAACATGGGGATTTGGAGTCTAACATGGTGGACTTCACCACCTTTCAGCTTAACGGCAAAGCCCATTTACGCATATGTTCTTGGAGAACTGCATACCACCTTCAGAGAGAGAGGAGCTTCAGGGTCAGTTTGTAACGACCCGGCTGGTCGTTATAAGAATTTATGGCTCGATCCCCTATTAATTGTTTTCCCCAAGTCTATTCTGCTAAATTGAATGGTCGGGACATTCGGTTTTGAGTTTTCGAGAGTTTTGGGACACTTAGTCCCTAAATGAGAGCTCAGGTGTTGGAAAGTTGCATGTAGTCGAAACAGTGTGAAGACAGCCTCGTAATGGAAATCTGATGGTTCCGGTAGCTTCGTTAGGTGATTTCGGGGTTGGGAGCGTGTTCAGAATGCATTTTGGAAGTCCGTAGCTCATTTAGGCTTGAAATGCCGAAGCTTGAATTTTTGAAGTTTCCAGTTCGTTAGTCAGTTTTTGATTCAAGGGTCGGAATGGAATTCCGGAAGTTGCAGTAGTTCCGACATGTCATTTGGGATGTGTGTGCAAAATTTGAGGTCATTCGGATGAGTTTGGACGTGTTTTGTCATCGAATGTGAATTCTAGAATTTTCCTAAGTTCCTAATCTTGAATCTATGCATAATCGATAGTTTTGATGTTATTAGACATGTTTTTAAGGCTTGACCTAGTTCAAATAAGGTATTAGGGTCGGTTGGTGGTTTTGGTTGAGGTCTCGGGGGCCTCAGGGTTGTTTCGGATGATTAACGGGAGAATTTGGGACTTATCAAATGGTTGAACCAGACCTCTTCTAGTGTTTTCACACCTGCGAAGGTTTTCCCGCATGTGTGGACACGCAGGCGCGGTAGGGCTGATCGCAGGTGCGATGGCGAGGGATTTGGCCAGTGGTCGCAGGTGCGACCTGAGTTCCGCAGGTGCGGAACCACAGGCACGACCAAACGACTGCAGGTGCGGTCCCAGTGGACTTAAGTGAATTCCGCACCTGCGATGCTTTTTCCGCAGGTGCGGTGATCGGGACCGTAGGTGGAGATCCCTGTGTGTTTATTCCAAAAATCCAAGGGTTTATTTCATAATTCTAAAAAATTGTTTGAGAGCTCGGGAATTGGCGATTTTCAGTGGGTTTTGAAGAGAAGGATCATAGGTAACGTTTTCTAATCCTAATTCATTGTTAGACCATTAATCCCCATTGTTTTCTTTAGTTTAATTATCAAAAATGGAGGGAAACCATAGGAACTTGATGAACTTCCCCAAAACGAAATTCTGAGAATTTAAAGGGTTTTTGGCATCGGATTTCGATGTTTCTGGTCGAGTGAGTTCGTGAGTGAATGGGTGTCCGAAAAATATAACTTTTACCCGATTCCGAGACATGGGCCCGAGGGGCGTTTTTGTCATTTTACCTAATTTCGCACCTTAGCTTTGAATTAAATAGTAGAATCAGTTGCTTGAGATGTTATTTACGATATGTAATTGTTTTGAATAGATTTGGGCCACTTGGAGTCGGATACGAGTGGCAAAAGTGTGGTTTCGAGTTGATTTTGAGCCGGTTCGAGGTAAGTGGCTTGTCTAACCTTGTGTGGGGGACCTTTCCCCTTAGGATGTGATATTTGTTAATTGAATGCCTCGTACGTGAGGTGACGAGCGCGTACTTGTGCTAACTGTTGCAAATCCGGTTTTACTTTAAGTATTTAGACTGAGTTTCTTTCTTACCTGTTTTATTCTACTTGCAATTGTAGTCTATGTTAGCTTAGAAAAGCATGCCTAGTTGTCCTAAATTGCCTATTTGCTTAAGTAGCTTTAATTGTACTACGTGAAGCATGTTAGGTTAGAACTACTTGTTGCCTTGTATTTTTGGACTCTATTTATGAATATCTTCTAGTTGTGGCTGCATATTTACATTGGGACTACGGATGTGGGATTCCGGTAGCTCCCCTCCCCCTCCTTTGTTTGTTTACTTTGGGACTGCGGGTTAGATTCCCGATAGATCCCTCTGCATATTTACTTTGGGACTGTGGTTTCGATTTCCCGATAGATCCCCCTGCACATTGATAGCTGGACTACGGGACGGTATCCCAGGAGATCCTTCGGATATACACATATGATGGACTACGGGACGATATCCCGGGAGATCCTTCGGATATACACATATGATGGACTACGGGACGATATCCCGGGAGATCCTTCGGATATACACATATGATGGAATACGGGATGGTATCTCGGGAGATCCACTGGACAGTTGAGAAAAGGACTACAAGACGGTATCCTGGGAGATCCTCATTGTTACCATTGTTATTGAGTTGTACATATTCCATGTTTACTCCACTCTTTGTGTTTTCGGGTTATTGCCTTGTTTAACCTGTTTTATTTCACTGCTGTACTCATTATTACTGCCCGTTTTCATACTGTAAATTCCTATTATATTTTTTAACCTTAGTAGGGCCCTTACCTTCCTCGTCAATACCCGATCGAGGTTACGCTTGGCACTTACTGAGTACCGTTGTGGTGTACTCATGCCCCTTCTGCGCATGTTTTTCATGTGCAGATCCAGATACCTCTACCCACGTGCACTATCCCCGGGGTGGAGAGATCTAGTAGAGACTTCGAGGTACATCTGCCGCGTCCGCAGACCGGGAGTCTCTATCTTAATCCAGCTTTAGTGGAAAGCTTTCCTTCCTTACAGTTGTTTAGACATTCTGGAGTTGGAGCAGTGTATTACATTTCTGTTAGCCTGTGTTTCTTGCGAGTTTTCGGGTTTTGGGGTGATATTGTAGACTTCCGCGTTATTGGGTTATATATGCCGAGTGACATTTATATACAAACTTTCTTTAGTTGTTCAGTTTTAATTAATTATTCCGCAAGTTACGTTGTTTTTCCGCATTGTTAGGCTTACCTAGTTATAGGGACTAGGTTCCATGACGACATGTTCACGGAGGGCGAACTGGGGTCGTGACAAGTTGGTATTAGAGCTCTAGGTTCATAGGAGTCACGGAAACACAGGCCGGTTTATTAGAGTCTCGCTGATCGGTACGGAGACGTCTGTACTTATCTACGAGGGGCTATGTAACTGTTTAGGAAAAATCTTTACTTCATTTGATTTCCTTGTCGTGCGATATTTTTTTTGACATCAATTCTAAACCTCTGTATTTTATTCTCTCACAGATGGTAAGGACACGTGCTACTCGGGATGATCAAGCACCCGCGCCCCCTACTGCAACCGTCAGAGGCCGGGGCCGAGGTAGAGGCCAAGGACGCGCACGTGGTGCAGCGAGAGCACCTGCGCGAGCTGCCGCCGAGGTACCACCAGCAGATCCAGCCAAAGTCCAGGAACCTGACACACCTACTGCCACTACTACTCCATCCCTTTAGGAGACGTTAGCTCAGTTCATGTCTAGGTACACCACTCTGGCTTAGGCAGGGTTGTTTCTCCTTGTTGCAGCCACATCCCAGGCCGGGGGAGGAGCACAGACTCCCGCCGCCCGCACCCCTGAGCAGCGAGTGCATGTGGAGCAGGTCCTAGAGATCATTCATGTGCCGCCTGTAGTGCCAGTTCAGCCCGAGGATGGGTCAGCTGCTTCAGAGGACGAGCAACGGAGACTTGAGAGGTTCAAGAAGTATGATCCTCCGGTATTAGTGGACTAGCATCAGACGATTCCTTGGAGTTTCTAGAGGAGTGTCACCGTATTCTTCGCACTATGGGTATAGCCGGATCTAGTGGGGTTTCCTTTACTACTTTTTTAGCTTCGCGGGGCCGCCTATGATTGGTGGCGCACTTATGAGTTAGATAGTCCAAACGAGGCTGCTTCACTGACCTGGACCAAGTTCTCAGATATGTTCCTGAGAGATTTTGTTCCTCAGAGCCTCAGGGACGCATGGCGCGCAAAGTTTGAGCATTTGCGCCAGGGTGCTATGACAGTTTCAGAGTATGCTATCTGTTACACTAGATTGGCTAGGCATGCACCAAGTTTGGTTGCTACTGTCCGCGAAAGCGTTCATCGAATCATTGAGGGTCTTATCCCACCCATCAGATCTAGCATGGCTCGAGATTTGGAGATGGACATTCCTTATCAGCAGGTAGTGAGCATTGCTAGGAGGATCGAGGGTATGCTAGCTAAGGAGCGAGATGAGGGAGAGGCTAAGAGGTATGAGAGTCGGGACACTACTCTGGTGCCCGTACCCCAGCAACAGGTCGACATGGTAGGGGTTATATGGGCCGCCCCATTCATTCAGCTCTTCCAGCAGCCAGTTGTACCCCAGCTCCACCAAGGCCTCAGGATCCTTACTATGCACCTCCAGTTTTTAGTGCACCTCCTGCGCGGGGTGCTTTCAGAGGTCAGTCTGGCAGACCTGGCCCTAGACAATCACACCCACCACGTCCTCCCAGAGCTTGTTTTGAGTGTGGTGATACACGCCATATGGTTAGGGACTGCCTCGGACTTGGTAGGGGTGCATCTTCACAGACTTTTCAGCCACGCAGAGTTCTTAGGCCATCATCACAGCTCCAGCTACCATCCCATCTTCCCAGCCAGCTAGGGGTGGAGGTCGGGGAGGTAGAGGTCACCCTCGAGGGGGAGGTCATGCCAGATATTATGCTATTCCTGCTCGTACCAAGGTTGTTGCCTCCGATTCTGTTATTACAGGTATTATACTGGTTTGTCACATAGATGCATCGGTTCTATTCGATCCAGGATCCACGTATTCTTATGTGTCTTCTTATTTTGCTCCGCATTTGGGTATAGCCCAAGATTCTTTGAGTTCTCATGTTTATGTTTCTACTCCTGTGGGAGATTCCCTTATTGTGGACCGAGTTTATCGGTCGTGTTTGGTTACTCTTCGTGGTTTTGAGACCAGTGTGGATTTATTGTTACTCGATATGGTGGATTTTGATATTATCTTGGGCATGGACTGGTTGTCGCCCCACTATGCCATTCTTCATTGTCACGCCAAGACCATGACGCTGGCTATGCCAGGTATTTCGCGTGTTGAGTGGAGTGGTACCTTAGATCACAATCCCAGTAGAGTTATCTCTTTCCTTAAAGCTCATCGTATGGTTGAAAAAGGGTGTGCCGCGTATTTAGTTTATCTGAGAGATGTCAGTGTTGATACCTCTTTTGTTGATTCAGTTCCAGTGGTACGAGATTATCCCGATGTGTTTCCAGCTGATCTTCCGGGCATGCCGCCCGATAGAGACATTGATTTTGGCATTGATTTGTTGTCGGGCACAAAGCCCATTTCCATTCCTCTGTACCGTATGGCTCTTCCTGAGTTGAAGGAGTCGAAGGATCAGTTACAAGAATTGCTTGATAAGGGTTTTATTCGACCCAGTGTTTCACCTTGGGGTGCTCCTGTCTTGTTTGTAAAGAAAAAATATGGTTCTATGCACATGTGTATCGATTATTGCCAGTTGAACAGGGTTACCGTGAAAAACCGTTATCCTTTGCCTCATATTGATGATCTATTTGACCAGCTTCAGGGCGCACAGGTATTTTCTATGATTGATTTGTGCTCTGGTTACCATCAGTTGAAGATTCGGGAGCCGGATATCCCGAAGACTGCCTTCAGGACTCGGTATGGCCATTACGAGTTTCTAGTTATGTCATTATGGCTGACTAATGCCCCGGCAGCATTTATGCATTTGATGCACAGTGTGTTCAGGCCATATCTCGACTCATTCATCATTGTTTTCATAGATGATATTCTTGTTTACTCCCGGAGTCAGGAAGATTATGAGCAGCACCTGAGGACAGTGCTTTAGACCCTGAGAGAGAAGAAGTTGTATGCAAAGTTCTCAAAATGTGAGTTTTGGTTGAGTTCTGTGGCATTCTTAGGCCATGTAGTATCGAGTGAGGGCATTCGGGTGGATCTGAAGAAGGTAGAGTTCATGTAGAGTTGGTCCAGGCCGTCCTCAGTTACAGAGATTCGTAGTTTCCTTGGCTTGGCGGGCTACTACCGTCGTTTTGTGGAGGGATTTTCATCGATTGCAGCCCCTATGACTAGATTGACCCAGAATGGTGCTCCATTTCAGTGGACAGAGGAGTGTGAGGCGAGCTTTCAGAAGCTCAAGACAGCTTTGACTACAGCCCCAATCTTGGTATTGCCTACTGGTTCGGGGTCTTATACCATTTATTGTGATGCCTCGCGAGTCAACCTTGGAGCGCTGTTGATGCAGGACGGTAAGGTGATTGCCTACGCGTCCAGACAGTTGAAAATACATGAGAAGAATTACCCTGTCCATGACCTTGAGTTAGCTGCCATTGTTCATGCCTTGAAGATCTGGCGTCATTATGTGTACGGTGTGCCTTGTGAGATTTATACTGACCACCGGAGTTTGCAGCACATATTCAGGCAGAAGGATCTAAATTTGAGCCAGCGTAGATGGTTAGAGTTGCTAAAGGACTATGACATCACGATATTATACCACCCGGGGAAGGCCAATGTGGTGGCCGACGCCTTGAGTCGCCGGGCGGAGAGTTTGGGGAGTTTGGCATACCTTCATGCAGCTGAGAGGCCTCTAGTCTTAGATGTTCAGTCCTTAGGCAGTCAGTTCGTGAGACTGGATCTTTCTGAGCCTTCCCGGGTATTACCTTGTGTGGTTGCTCGATCTTCCCTCCATGATCGTATCAGAGAGCGCCAGTATGATGATCCCCACCTTTTAGTTCTCCAAGATAGATTCCGGCGGGGTGATGCCAATGATTTGACTATAGGAGAGGATAGGGTGATGAAGATGGAGGGCCGCATCTATGTGCCCAACGTAGATGGGCTTCGGGAGTTGATTCTTGAGGAGGCCCATAGTTCGCGGTATTCCATCCATCCGGGTACCACGAAGATGTACCAGGATCTAAGACATCACTATTGGTGGCGAAGAATGAAGAAGGATATACCAGAGTTTGTAGCCAAGTGTCTCAACTGTCAGCAGGTCAAATGTGAGCATCAGAGACCGGGAGGGTTACTTCAGCAGATTGAGCTTGTAGAGTAGAAGTGGGAGCGGATCACCATGGACTTTGTGGTTGGACTTCCTCGGACTTTGAGGAATCATGATGCTATTTGGGTGATTGTGTATCGGCTGACCAAATCAGCCCATTTCATTCTGGTACTAACTACTTATTCATCAGAGCGATTGGCAGAGATTTATAATCGTTCGTTTGCATGGTATTCCAGTTTCTATTATTTCAGACAGAGGTACTCATTTCACTTCACGGTTCTGGAGAGCCATTCAGCAGGAGTTAGGTACTAGGGTGGAGTTAAGCACAACATTTCACCCACAGACGGACGGACAGTCCGCGCCCACTATTCGAATTCTTGAGGATATACTTCGTGCGTGTGTGATTGAGTTTGGAGGGTCTCGGGATCAGTTCTTTCCATTGGCGGAGTTTTCTTACAACAATAGTTATCAGCCCAACATTCAGATGGCGCCGTATGAGACTTTATATGGTAGGAGGTGCAGATCTCGGTGGGTTGGTTTGGGCCGGGTAAGGCCAGGCTATTGGGCACAGAGTTGGTTCAGGATGCATTGGAGAAGGTCAAGGTGATTCAGGATAGACTTCGTACAGCCCAGTCCAGAAAGAAGAGTTACGCGGATCGGAAGGTTCGTGATGTTTCATATATGGTCGGAGAGCGGGTTCTGCTTCGGGTTTCGCCTATGAAGGGCGTTATGAGATTTGGGAAGAAAGAGAAGTTGAGTCCGAGATTTATTGGCCCTTTTGAGATATTGAGGCATTTTTGGGAGGTTGCTTATGAGCTTGCCTTACCTCCCAGCTTGGCTGGAGTTCATCCGGTATTTCGTGTTTTGATGCTCCGGAGATATCACGGTGACCCGTCTCATGTCTTGGATTTTAGCTCAGCCCAATTGGACAAAGATCTATCATATGTTGAGGAGCCTGTAGCTATATTGGATAGGCATGTCAGAAAGCTCAAGTCAAAGGATATTGCGTTAGTAAAGGTTCAGTGGAGGGGTCAGCCAGTCGAGGAGGCGACTTGGGAGACCGAGCAAGATATGCGCAGTCAGTACCCTCATCTTTTCCCAGCTTCAGGTATGTTTCTATGCTCGTTCGAGGACAAACGATTTTCTTAAGAGGGGGAGGATGTAACGACCCGGCTGTTCGTTATAAGATTTTATGCCCCGATCCCCTATTAACTGTTTTCCCCAAGTCTATTCTACTAAATTGAATTGCCGGGACATTCGGTTTTGAGTTTCGGAGAATTTTGGGACACTTAGTCCCTAAATGAGAGCTCAGGTGTTGGAAAGTTTCCTGTAGTCGGAACAGTGTGAAGACGGCCTCGGAATTGAAATCTGATGGTTCCATTAGCTCCGTTAGTTGATTTCGGGGTTGGGAGCGTGTTCGGAATGCATTTTGGAAGTCCGTAGCTCATTTAGGCTTGAAATGCCGAAGCTTGAATTTTTGAAGTTTCCAGTTTGTTAGTGAGTTTTTACTCCGAGGGTCGGAATGGAATTCTGGAAGTTGCAAAAGTTTCGTCATGTCATTTGGGATGTGTGTTCAAAATTTAAGGTCATTCGGATGAGTTTAGACGTGTTTCGGCGTCGGATGTGAATTCTAGAATTTTCCTAAGATCCTAGGCTTGAACCTATGCATAATCGATGATTTTGATGTTATGAGACGTGTTCTTAAGGCTCGACCTAGTTCGAATAAGGTATTAGGGTAGGTTGGTAGGTTTGGTTGAGCTCCGGGGGCCTCGAGGTTACTTCGGATGCTTAATGGGAGAATTTGGGACTTATCAAATGGCTGAACCAGACCTTTTCTGATGTTTTCGCACATGCGAAGGTTTTCCCGCAGGGGCGGCCACGCAGGCACGGTAGGGCTGATCACAGGTGCGATGGCGAGGGATTTGGCCAGTGGTCGCAAGTGCGACCTGAGTTCCGCAGGTGCGGAACCGCAGGCGCGACCAAACGACTGCAGGTGCGGCCCCAGTGGACTTAAGTGAATTCCAAACCTACGATGCTTTTTCCGCAGGTGTGGTGATCGAGACCACAGGTGCGACATCTCTGTGTGTTTATTCCAAAAATTCGAGGGTTTGTTTCATAAGTCTAAAAAATTGTTTAAGAGCTCGGGAATTGGCGATTTTCAGTGGGTTTTGAAGAGAAGGATCATAGATAACATTTTCAAATCCTAATTCATTGTTAGACCATTAATCCCCGTTGTTTTCTTTAGTTTAATTATCAAGAATGGAGGGAAACCCATGGGAACTTGATGAACTTCCCCAAAACGAAATTCTGAGAATTTAAGGGGTTTTTAGAATCAGATTTTGATGTTTCTGGTCGAGTGAGTTCGTGAGTGAATGGGTGTCCGGAAAATATAACTTTTACCCGATTCCGAGACATGGGCCCGAGGGGCATTTTGGTCATTTTACCTAATTTTGCGCCTTAGCTTTGAATTAAATAGTAGAATCAGTTGTTTGAGATGTTATTTACGATATGTAATTGTTTTGAATAGATTTGGGCCAATTGGAGTCGGATAATCGTGGCAAAAGTGTGGTTTCGAGTTGATTTTGAGCCGGTTCGAGGTAAGTGGCTTGTCTAACCTTGTGTGGGGGACCTTTCCCCTTAGGATGTAATATTTGGTAATTGAATGCCTCGTACGTGAGGTGACGAGCGCGTACTTGTGCTAATATTTGAAAATCCGGTTTTACTTTAAGTATTTAGACTGAGTTTCTTTCTTACCTGTTTTATTCTACTTGCAATTGTAGTCTATGTTAGCTTAGAAAAGCATGCCTAGTTGCCCTAAATTGCCTATTTGCTTAAGTTGCTTTAATTGTACTATGTGAAGCATGTTAGGCTAGAACTACTTGTTGCCTTGTATTTTTGCACTCTATTTCTCAATATCTTCTTGTTGTGGCTGCGTATTTACATTGGGACACCGGATGTGGGATTCCGGTAGCTCCCCCACCCTTGTTTGTTTACTTTGGGACTACGGGTTAGACTCCCGATAGATCCCCCTGCATATTTACTTTGGTACTACGGGTTCGATTTCCTGATAGATCCCCTGCACATTGATAGTTGGACGACGGGACGGTATCCCGGGAGATCCTTCGGATATACACTTATGATGGACTACGGGACCGGTATCCCGGGAGATCCACTAGACAGTTGAGAAAAGGACTATAGGACGGTATCCTGGGAGATCCTCATTGTTACCATTGTTATAAAGATGTACATATTCCGTGTTTACTCCGCTCTTTGTGTTTTCGGGTTATTGCCTTGTTTAACGTGCCTTGTTTCATTGTTGTACTCAATATTACTTCATGTTTTCATACTGTAAATTCCTATTATACTGTTTAACCTCAGTAGGGCCCTAACCTTCCTCGTCACTACGCGCCCGAGGTTAGGCTTGGGACATACTGAGTACCTCTGTGGTGTACTCATGCCCCTTCTGCGCATGTTTTTCATGTGCAGATCCAGGTACCTCTACACAGACGCACTATCCCCGAGGTGGAGAGATCTAGTAGAGACTTCGAGGTACATCTGCCGCGTCCGCAGACCGGGAGTCTCTATCTTAATCCAGCTTTAGGGGAAATCTTTCCTTCCTTACAGTTGTTTAGACATTCTGGGTTATTACATTTCTGTTAGGCTGTGTTTCCCGCGAGTTTCTGGGTTTTTGGGGTGATATTGTAGACTTCCGCGTTATTGGGTTATATATATCGAGCGACATTTATATACAGACTTTCTTTAGTTGTTCAGTTTTAAATAATTATTCTGCAAGTTACGTTGTTTTTCCGAATTGTTAGACTTACCTAGTTATAGGGACTAGGTGCCATCACGACATGTTCACAGAGGGTGAACTGGGGTCGTGACACGGTTTGAGCGAGTCAGTCAGGGTCATATATCTGTAACTGACTTTGAGGCGAGATTCACTGACTTGTCTCGCCATGCAGTTGTTATACTCCCTATAGACGTAGAGAGGTCCGAAGGTAAATTGCAGGTTTGTAGCTAGAGATCCAAGGTTTCTATGGCCCGTAAGGCAAAGATGGGGACTCTCTTTCATTATGTTGTGGATATAGCTCGGAGGATCGAGCGTATATGCAACCGTAGTGGAGAGACTGTGTGATGGATAAGCCTTTCGGTTCAACATCCTCGAAGCCCAAGTACGTGTTGAGTGTATGCTGATCAAACCTCACCTTGAGGTTACGTACTTTGGTTACCTTTGTCCCCTTTTTATATAGCCACATTAGCAAAGAATTCACGAACTAGGTACTTTTTGGCATCCACTACACTCTATGTGAACCAGATCCACCCCTTGCGTTCCTTGAACTGTCCCAAAAACGATTGGGTTGTACCTCTCCAAATCCTTCAACATGAACCGTCAGACAAGAGTTAGCAACTTCACTGGCCACCACACACGGAAGCTGGTGAAGGCGGCCAGGCTGACGAAACTGTCCTCCAAAACCTCTTTCTTCTTTGATCTTTCAAGTCCAACAATTGTAGCATCTCCACCTCCGTCATCATTGGGGATATCATGAACTAGTGTATCCTGTACCTCGGGAACTAGTGTAACTGATGGCTTAGAAGCCCAACTAGCACTCTCCGATCACCCGGAAGTGCTATGAGATGAGGATATCTCATCCCTGAGTTGGTATCTCCCTTGCGTCCTCGACTGTATGTATGACTCCTCCTGAACAGAGACTTAGTTTCCCTCTGACACTTCTCTAGACGAGACATATGAGCTGGTCTCAGGAGAGGTCAGCACCTCTCCTTTTCCCAGCTGTTGGTTTCTTTCTTATTGTCTTTGTTTGGCCAAGGGTTAATTTACTCTTCCCTCATCCCTGAAAAGATTCACCTCTCCCTTTCAAAGTGTCGTCTCGTCCTCTATATCAAGTAAAGGTGATTGTTAATTGTTATTCAATGTTCAAACATGCATAAGAGTCATGCAAGTGAAGGATAAAACATAGGACACAGCGAGGGTGCACAGTTAGATCATGCTTGCAGGGACAGTGATCTGCGGTCCGCACAATTTCATTTGCAGCTCCAGATGGGTACTTGCAGACTGCACATTTTTGTTTTCCAACCACAGAAGTGAAGTGCGGTCTGCACAATATGACTTGCAGCCGCACCTCTAAAGCCCAAAATTGCCAACTCTCTGATGACAGAGAATTGGCTGATGTGCAGCCGCAACAAGATATATGCGGTTTGCACATTTAAACTTGCGGCCGAAGCATGATTTATGCGGTCTGCACATTTAAACTTGCGGCCGCATCTATGAAGCCCAAAATTGCCAACTCTTTGATGATAAAGAATTGGCTATATTGCGACCGCAATAGGATTTCTACGGTCCGCACATTTTTACTTGCGGCCGCAGATCCCTTGTTAACTATTTTTCCCTATATTCAACATCTGCGGACTCCACAAGTTCAAGTGTCACTGCGGATTTTAAAATTTTTATGTATAGATCAAACTTTTGTATCTAGGTTTTTCAATTTCATGCACAATTTGACATGACAACATTATAGAGACATGAAATTGTACTAACCCAGTCCCCGTTATGTATTCAGTTAACCTAGTGCATATTTTACCCAACATGGATACACAATTGAATTCTAATAACAAATCGCCTAAAAAGAACTAAAAATATACATATTAAACTAAAATAAAAAATTTAACATGAAATTGAAGCATACCAGATGAATGAGTGTAATGAGTAAATGATCAAGTTGGCTATGTGTGTGGACAGATAGAAATTTCCAGAAAAATTCAACAGAGCACATTTTTTTAGTTCAGAGCGTGAAAAGTGTATAATGGGCCTTGTTCCTCTATTTATACAAGTTTTTTCCTAAGGGGAAGAAGGCAGAGTGCGACTACAGATTTTCATGTACGGTCCCCACTCTGTTACCTGGGGAGCCTCATCTCATCTTACCATCTGAGGTCTGCACGATTTCAAGTGCGGCCATAAATTTCATGTGCGGTCGCATATCGAACTCCTTACTAACATGATAAAACTTTAGAGAGTTGGTATTTTCATCATCTCGATTGTGCTGTCCACAAATTAATTGTGCGGCCGCGATACTCTTTTGCTATAGCACCAACAAATGTGCGGTCCGTACAAATCAACTGTGATCCGCATTCCTTAGAACAATTAGCCATATTTTCGTTCACAATTCCTGTAAGACACACTCAGCCCTGTAGCACACTTCAAATCAAGATAGAACAAGAGTAACACCTAACTAAAAAAGAAAAAGTAAAAGAAACATGGGTTGTCTCCCAAGAAGCGCCTGATCTAACGCCGCGGCACGATGCTGAGTACCCTCAAGTGAAATAAATGACCGCCACGACGTGGCTATCTCCAAATTTTCCCATGCAGTGCTTCACCTGGTGACCGTTGACTCGGAATACTTCATTTATTTTGTTCTTCAATTCTAATGCACCAAAATATGTCACACCCACAATTCAAAAGGACAATTCCATTTAGATTTTAGCTTCCCATGAAACATCATCAGCCTTGAGTTAAACAACAATACAAGATCGCCCACCTTGAACACTTTGTTCCAAATGTATTTGTCATGAAGATATTATATCTTTTCTTTATACAAGGATGAACTTGCATAAGCATGGTACCAGAACCCATCCAATTCATTGAAGTGTGTAACCCTCAAATTAGCAGCTACATCTCAATCAAGATTTAACTTCTTTAGAGCCAACACGGCCTTGTGCTCTAGTTCCGCCGGAAGATGACAAGCTTTCCCGAACACCAACCGGTATGGCGACACCCCGATAGGTGTTTTATAAGCCGTCCGAAAGCCCATAATGCATCATCAAGCTTCTTGGACCAATCCGTCTGATTGGCATTCACCGTTTTGGAAAAAATACTCTTTATCTCCAGGTTGGCACTTCCACTTTCTCACTAGCTTGTGGATGATAGGGAGTCGTGACTTTGTTAGTGACACCATACTCACTAAGTAAAGTGTCAAAAGCCTTGTTTCAAAAATGTGACCACCCCCCCCCCCCCCCCCCATATCTTATAATTGCACGTGGAATACCAAACCTTGTGAAAATATTCTTCTTTAAGAAAGCCACCACACTACTCGCCTCATTGTTAGGTAAAGCAACAACCTCAACCCATTTGGACACATAATCAACCGCGACCAAGATGTAGGTATTTCCATAAGAGCTCACAAAAGGGCTCATGAAGTTAATTCCCCACACATCAAAAATATCAATCTCCAAAATGGTTATGAGAGGCATTTCATTAATATTTGAGATTCCACCAGCCCGTTGGAATTCATCACATCTTTTCACTAACTCACTTGCATCCTTGTAAAGAGTAGTCCAATAAAACCTGCAACTAAGAACTTTGGCCGCGGTTCTTGCACCACCATGATGACCACCATGTGGCGAATAATGACAAGCCCCAAGACTTTCACATTTCTCTTCTTCCGGTAAACATAAACTAATCACCCCATCCGTACAAATTCGAAAAAGGTATATGTCACACTCTGTAAATCTGAATTAGTTGTGGATGCATTAAATGAGTATTAATGTGACTTATAACATGTGAATTCCTATCGGGATGAGTATGGGTGGAAATCATTGTTTTGGAATCAAGACTGATAGTGAGGTGCATAAAATTTGATTGAAACGACTAAGTTTATGGGAGGTAGGTCTTATAGCCCCTGACGGTGCAAGGCACAACATCAGCACCCCCGATAGTGGAAGGTAATATAACCTCAGTGCCCCAGACAGTGCAAGCCATTGTCTAGGGCATCATCCTCAGCGCCTCAGACAGTGCAAGGCACTGTAATTTTGGCACCTCTGATGAAACCTTGCACAGTTATTTTTGCGCCCCAGATGATGCCTCGCGCCAACAATGTTTATCGGAGATATTTTTATTTCCTCCTCAATTTTGGGAGGTTCACTTATTTAAAACCCTTACCTCGTTCCCCCATACCCCATACACGAAAACCTACTAAAAAAAGGGAAGCTCTCAAGAACCAAACTTATCTAAGGTCCCTCCATCATCCATGGTATGTTCTAACAATGATTCTAAATTAATTTCAATTATCCAACACCTTATTAACAAGGGTAAATCCTTCCACTCATTAGATATTCGATCGAGTCACCATTATTGAGAAAGGAAACCCTAGAACTCGAATTCAAGAGGAGTGAACTTCGAAAAGGTAATGCTTCTACTCACTAATCATTTATAACTATGAATTGATGAGTTTTTGGGAGAATAGTAAATGGTTTGATGAAAATAACCATAAGAAATATGCTAGGGTTTTTAATTGTTGACTTATCATTGTTGTAAACATTTGGGTAATGAGAAATGGTATTAGTTACATCTATTTGGGACTGTAGAATAACCTAGAAGTAGTAGAATGAGAACTTGGTGAAGAAAAGACCAATTAATAAGGGCTATGAGGCTCTACGCCCAAAGGGTGTTTCATAGAATTCCTAAGTGACTAAAACATGATAATTAGTGCTAATATTGGTTCATCTTGAAAGAGGCGACGAACATTGTGATACGCTTAAAGGACCAGAGTCAATGTATGTGAGGCTAACTCTCTATGTTTGAGAATGTTAATAATTCACCCCACAATATGTTTCCTTTACGACGTTACTAATTGCCTCAGAAATATAGTTAAGCCTAGTTCCTTGAGAAGTTGCAGAACTTCTATTTTCTAACTTTATGACTTTCATTTTGAACGTTGTGAGCTAAGTTTGTATTCAATATGGACTTGGTTTTGATATCCCTGAGTCTCAGCATAGCTTACTCAGCATGTCATAAATAGTTGAAGTTTCAGTGTTTCATAATTAGTTCAAGAATACATGTCTCAATCTAGTCCTATTCAGTATTCCATTATTATGTAACTTAGTATGATTCAGTATTTCAGTATCATGTTTTGCAGTATGATTCTCAGTTCCTGATTTTAAATCCCTGAATGTTGACCACAAGTATTTGGGTCTGAGGCCGTAATTTATATACTTTATGCATATTTGGGCCGGACACTGTAGTTTATGCTTTATGCATGTTTGGTCATGAGGCCGTAGTTGATGCTTTATGCATTTTTGGGCCTGAGGTCGTAGTTATGTATATGTATACTTGGGCCTGAGGCTATAGCTTGTGCACATATATATTGGGCCCCAGGCCGTAGTTAAACAGGTTGTTCATCATTCAGAAGAGGGAGTATTCATATCCTTACTTCCTTTGTTTAGTTTAGTTATCAGTTATCATTTCAGTTTTAGTTTCAACAGTTATTATTTCAGTTATGAATTATCAATTTTCAGTTACTAGCTCAGCATCAGTTTCAGCATTTATAGTTCTTTATTTCAACTTCTTTACATACCAGTGCAATTCAAATGTATTGGTGTCCTTTTTTCCCGGGGCCTATATCTCTAATGATTTACAGCTTGACGATTCAGACCGCTAGGATTCTCGTACCAGCTATTAGGTGAGCCTCACTTCTTTCCGCGCATTATCATTACATTATTGTCTTTCTTTATTTACAGACAGTCAGTGTTTCCAGTACTTCATTAGAGGTTTCATATACTAGAGTAATGGTTAGACAAAGTCACAAGCTTTCCAAGTTAAGCAATGTTGACTACAGATATGTTTCAGACTTGTATTCATGTTTCCACACTTTGATTTCATTCATACTTTAAATATATCAGCATGTGTTAGTTTATATTCCGCATTCAATATGTTATGATAACACATGTTGATTCATTCAGCTATTTGGTTTGCTCGGTCAGATTTAGTCAGGCACCGAGTGTTGTGTTACATCCAGGCCCAGGTTCGGGGCGTGACAATATGATTCATCCCAATAATAATCTTGGAAATCCCGTTTGAGCTTCTTCCTTTGGCTTGAAAAGAACTCATCCTGAATGATTCCACACACAAGAAAATTTGCTATATCTACCATGGCACCTCTTTCATTGAAATTGCACAGAGTTTCTCATCGAGGAAAGATTCATTGACTTCAAGGCCATCATGAAGACTCCCCCCTCCTCCAAACGAGACAAGTGGTCTGCCACTTGATTTTCAAAACCTTTTCTATCTTGGATGTCAATATCAAATTCTTGCAACAAAATCACCCATCTTATCAACCGAGCTTTGGAATCTTTTTTCTCATAAGATAATAAAGTGCCGCATGATCCGTGTGGACAATGACTTTTTCACCCATCAAGTACACGCAAAACTTCTCAATTGCAGACACAATGATGAAGAGCTCTTTATCCATAACGGTATATTTGACTTGGGCACTATTCATGGTCTTACTAGTATAAGAGTCTGGATGAAAAATTTTGTTGAGGCGTTGCCTCAAAACAGCCCCAACCGCTACGTCACTTGCATCACACATGAGTTTAAAAGGCACACTCCAATCTGGAGCAGTGATGATGGGGGTAGTTGTCAACTTGAACTTTAACAATTCAAAATCTCTAATTTAATCATCATTGAATTTATACTGAGCATCCTTCTCAAGAAGCTTGCACAACGGGCTCACCACCTTAGAGAAATCTTTGATGAAATGCCGGTAAAAACCCGCGTGGCCTAAGTAACCCTGCACACCCTTTACCAAAGTTGGAGGTGGAAGTTTAGAAATCACCTAAATCTTTGCTTTGTCAACTTCAATTCCGTTCTTTGAGATTTTGTGGCCAAGTACAATGCCTTCATCGACCAAGAAATGACATTTCTCCCAATTAAGAACCAAATCTGTTTCTTCACATCTAGCTAACACTTTATCCAAATTTGCAAGACCATCATCAAAAGAATCTCCAACCATCAAGAAGTCATACATGAAACTTTAAGGCAGTCCTCCACCATGCCCGTGAAGATAAACATTATACACCTTTGAAAAGTCGTCGCTGCATTGCACAAACCAAATTGCATCTGTTTGAAGGCGGAAGTACAATAGGGACATGTAAAGGTTATTTTCTCTTGATCTTCTGGAGCAATAATAATTTTGTTGTAGCCCGAATACCCATTAAGAAATTAATAGAAAGCACGGTCGTCCAATCTATTAAGCATTTGATCCAAGAAAGGAAGTGGAAAGTGATCCTTCTTGGTAACTTTATTGAGCTTGCGACATTCCATACACGCCCTCTAACCGGTCACCGTTCTTGTGGCAATCAACTCATTCTTGTCATTGGTGACCAGCGTCATGGCCCCTTTCTTTGGGGCACATTAAACCGGAGAAGTCCACAAAATATCAGATATGGGATAGACAACCTCGGCATCCAACCACTTGATAATCTCCTTTTTGATAACTTCTTGCATTTCCTCATTGAGTCTCCTTTGATGTTCAATAGATGATTTTGCGCCATCCTCCAATTTGATCTTATGCATGTAAAAAGCAGGGATTATCCCCCTAATATCCGCCAATGTCCCTCCAATAGCCTTCTTCCTCTTTTGTAGCACCACTAATGTGGAATCTACCTGCACGTTAGTCAAACAAGAGGAAAGAATAACCGTTAAAGTAGAACAAGGGCCAAAAAATTCATACCGAATATGTGGAGGAAATGTCTTCAACTCCATGGTAGGAGGATCTTCAATAGAAGGCTTTGTAGGAGGAGTTGTCCTATTTTGAAGATCCAAGGAAAATTTCCAGGGTGCATAGTTGTACGATTCCATTCTTTGCAAAGAGTTCACACATTCCATGAAGCCATCCATCTTTTCATCATCAAAGGAGCAAGACAGCCTCCAACATATCACCAACACTGATTGTAGCACTTGTTTCATCAACAATAACATCAGTCACCAAGTCCACAAAAGAGCACACCTCATTGCTATTTGGTTGTCGCATGGACTTACACACATGAAATGCCACTTTTTCAATACCGACCCGAAATGTAAGTTCTCTGGCTTCAACATCACAAAGAGACTTCCCATTGTAAGGAAAGGTCTCCCAAGAATAATCGTTGCCTCATAATCAACTTCACAATTTAGAATGACAAAATCCACCGGAAGAATAAATTTATTAACAAAAACCAGAACATCTTAGATTACACCAAAAGGCCTCTTCATAGTACGGTCGGCTATTTGCAATCTCATAGAGATGGGTCTTGGTTGCCCAATTCTGAACGTCTTGAAAACTGAATAGGGCATCAAATTGATACCTGCCCCAAGATCACAAAGAGCTTTAGCAAACTCGGCATTGTACAAGGAATTGTGAAAGCACTGGGATCCTCTAATTTAGGATCCATTGAATGTTGCACTCACTTTATGAGTGACCTTGATAGTTTCAAAATTCATTGACCGCTTCTTTGTCACAAAATCCTTCATAAACATTGCATAACAATGCATTTGTTCTAAGGCTTTAACTAATGGAACATTGATTGAGTGACTCTTCATCATTTGAATGAACTTCTTGAATTTATTCTCACCATTTTTCTTGGAAACTCTTTGAGAGTATGGAGGTGGAGGCTTAGGCAATGGTTCCTTAGCCTTTTGCACTACCGGCTGTTGTATGTCAATAATGTGATCCCTAGATGGGTTCAGCTCCTCTTGAGTCTCTTCCACACTATCATCAATATCAATCTGAACTTCCTCTTGGTTGCCCAATTCTGAACGTCTTGAAAACTGAATAGGGCATCAAATTGATACCTTCCCCAAGATCACAAAGAGTTTAGCAAACTCGGCATTGTCCAGGGAATTGTGGAAGCACTGGGATCCTCTAATTTAGGAGCCATTGAATGTTGCACTCACTTGATGAGTGACCTTGATAGTTTCAAAATTCATTGACAGCTTCTTTGTCACAAAATCCTTCGTAAACATTGCATAACCAGGCATTTGTTCCAAGGCTTTAACTAATGGCACATTGATTGAGAGACTCTTCATCATTTGAATGAACTTCTTGAATTGATTCTCACCATTTTTCTTGGAAACTCTTTGAGAGTATGGAGGTGGAGGCTTAGGCAATGGTGCCTTAGCCTTTTGCACTACCGGCTCTGGTATGTCAATAATGTGATCCCTAGACGGGTTCACCTCCTCTTGAGTCTCTTCCACACTATCATCAATATCAATCTGAACTTCCTCATTAGCTTACACCACACTATTCATGGTTTCCTCTTCTTGCACCACTTGATCATCATCAGCAAGTTGCCTTTGACTTGAGGTGGGTGCATTCTCACATCTTTCACTTCTTGTGGTAACGTCCATGGCATGTCCCGTGTTATTTCCACCGTTTGGATTTACTACCGTGTCACTTGGTAGTGCCCCCTTAGGATGAGAATTAAATGCTTGAGAGATTTTCCCCATTGGAACTTCTAAGTTACGGATTGATGTGTTGTGTGAGGCAAGTTGGGCATTCGAATCGGCATTCTTTTCTATCATTTGCTTGAACAATTCTCCCCATCTCATTATTTGAAGAACATGAACCATGGGAAGGATAATGAGGCGGGTTTCTCGGTTGTTGGTAGATCAGAGGCCTTTGAAAACTCGACCCCCGGTTTCCTTGATTGGTTTTCCATCCGCCTTGATTGTTACCCC